>JANHGN010025738.1:0-21061 GCA_024605025.1 Megaceryle maxima | reverse complement strand
AGTTAAAAAGAAAAAAAAAAAAAAAAAAAAAAAAAAAAAAATGCCCCGTGCCAGCTGAAAATGTATTTTATAGATCTTTAAGCTTCCTGGGAGCTGCTGGACAAACTACTTTCTTCTCTGTTGTTCTGTGGTTGTGTCTCTTCATTGCTTCATGATAATTCACATCATCAGGGTCTGACTTTGTAGAGCACATCCCAGGGCTTTATTTCCTGACAAAACCACATGAAAGGTAGGGAATAAAATGAGGTAACTGCAAATAAGTAAATTGAGCTAACTGTACTTTGTGACTTGTAATTGAGATTGTGTCTGATAAGGTAATTAACCTTTACAAACCATAACAAAGGTTATTACAGCTGCTTTTATACACGGGAGCAAATAGAGACATAAAGATGTTAAGTCACTTGCTGAGCCATGGAATGAATCAATAGCTAAGCTGAAGCCAGCAATCCTTTTCCAGGCTTTCACGTGACCATAAGAATTTCTGCCATGTCGATTATTGAAGTCTTACAGCAACCTTCAGTGCTGCACCAAAACACCTTTTTTTCATGTTCTTCCCCTTCCACTTCCTTTGATTTATACTTTTTTTAGTCTATATTGTTGTAAATGAATGTTATTGTGATCCTGGGGCAGTGTTTACCCTAATGCACATGAATGGCTGTGAGCAGAGGTGGGAGAGACTGGAGGTTGTTTTGCTTAGTGTCTTGAGCTGTGAAGCTCAATGAAGACTTTAAACTTCTGTTGTTTTGTATCAAGGGTCTTCATTTAGGTCAAAGTATATTGCTTCATGAAATATCAACATTCAGTCTTCCATGTAGACTTCTCTCTCATGGCCTCTGTGAGAGACTCTGTAGCTCTGGAAGATGAAGCTTACAGAGATGATGTGATATGGTCCAGTCACACCACAAGTCAGTGGGAAATGCAAAATAGAAAATGTCTTTTCAAATTCAGCTTTTCTTGCTGAACCACAGACGCCAACAAAATCAAATGTTCCAGGTGGGGAAATACAAATGAGTATGGGTAGCAGAGATAGGGTAACCTCATCACACACATTTGGCCTTGTCTTCCCTTGCATAATCCCTCTGCCCAGGCCTGGCTGGCAGCAGAACAGGCCAGGTCTGGGTTGAAAAGGGATGCTGCTAGAGCACCTGCTCAAGTCATCACTGAGAAACCAGGAAAAGGAAACTAACCTGTCTGCCACTACGAGCTAATTTGCTCTGCTTGCAAACATTAGTCACTTGATTTTTCTAAATTATATTATTAAATGGAGAAAAAAAATACCCCAAACCCAACAAAGTAAATCAAACATGCTTATATACAATATTCTCAGATGCATATACACAGTACACAACCCTATGGTATAAGGATACCCTTTCACTGCCATCCCAATTCCTTATTTGTCAGCTGAAGTGTATTACTGAATGCAGCCTTTTTTTTTAATTAACCCTTTCTTCATCTCTTAGCTGCTCTGCAGCACTGGGACTTTACAATCCAAGAAATGCTTGTACAAATTCACGTGTCCCATTTTGCAAGAGCCACTTAAACAGCCTTCTCTGTTCTGAAATATTTTTCTCATTAATTTTTGTCTAGGCTTTATGTTTTGTAAGCTGGTGCTGAAAGCTGTGGTTTTAGATGAAGGTATCCCATGCCCAGCCAGACAGTTGACCCAGACTTTTAACACATTATTTTATTTTTTTTTTGTCTGTGCTTTTGGGTTTATTTTGAATAGAAATACCTTGCACATTGCAATGACACATGAAATAAGTCTTTTGGGCTTGTTCCTTGGTTCCTTTCATTCATCTACCTTTTTATACCAGCTATCATCACAGCTTGCTTCTTCTGGGGATGTGTGAGGAGGCTACTCCCCTCTGGATTTTGGTGTCTTGGGGCTGTCTGTTAGTCTGCAGCCACTGAGCTTTGCAGCTGTGAAGCTTATAAATGTACTATCTGCTAAGGTGTATGCCTAAGAAAGCATAAAAAGAAAGATACAAAACCCAATACTTGTGCATAATTCAGTGTATTCCCATGGCAATGGCTAGCAGAGCTGAGGCTGAGGATTTGTGCCCCAGCTGTGGACAGGCACCATGTTCCATTTCCCTGGCAGCTCAGTGGCGTTGTGCTGACACGGCAACTTTTGCTCCTGCCTCTCCTCACTGGAACAGTGCTGGCTAAGGCACAGCTTTCCAGCTCCATACAGGTTCAGTCCTGCTTGCTTTTGTGCAGTGGAATTACTGGGCGGTGGGTTCAGCCTATTACAGTGCCACTCTTTGATCAGTATTTGCAGTGAACATTGTTCTGGGTTTTTCCCCTTGTTCTAAGCAGTCTGTTTGCTTAAAAGTCTTAAATGTGCAATATAAAAGAGAGTGAAACAGTGGTAAGCTATGAGAATGCAATAAAATTACCTTGATTCAGCTTCCAGTATGGATGATGAGCTACCGTGAAGGTAAAACTCCAGCATGTGATGCCTACTTGGGCTGGGGTCCTGCCTTTCCCTTACCCCACTGGCTCTTCTTCCTTCTGCATGTCCTGGGCAGGACTGAACCTCCTCCTTGAGCCTCTTTGTTAGTCTTGCAGAAAACTGATGGTGGGGAAAAAAAATGTGGTCTTAGTTTTTTTCCTGCAAGATTAGTGAGTTGAACTGGGTTATGGAGGTGTCTCATGAATGTGAGGACTAGGGTGGAGTTTAAGCCATATGGCTCAAAACAGGAATTGCTCAATTGTGACAGGAGAGGTGGCAAGTAAAAAAGAAATAAAAAAATTAAAAATAAATAAAAAAAAGGAAATTGTGTTGAAAAGGGGAAAAAAGCCTTGTCTGTGTGGTGGAGGGAGTGTATTTGCTCAGTTCAGATGACTGGAGCTGCTCTCGCGCTCTGTTTAGCCTTAATTCTTTCTGCTTCTGCTCTCCCAGCCTTTAGCCAGTCTCTTCTAATTAGTAAGCCCTTTACAGTAGGAATTGTACGTACTCTTGTGGGTGGACTCTGAGATACTGTGGGCACATTACCAATGACCTGGTACTAGCTATTCTAGTAGGTCCAGCTCTGCTGGTAACTGTTGCATTCGTTTCTCCATTTAAATGACAGTGGGTTTTTTTCCCATGATGTATCATAGAAGGGATAGCCTCTCTTGTGTAAAGAAAAAAAGAAGAGTCAGTTGTTCTAGGTTACTCACACCTTGCATAATGAGCAGAACCAATAGGTAGAGAGCTTCCTGATTTGTGAAGCAGAAACTGGATAAAAACCACCAGGAAACTGGAGCAGTTGTTCCATGTATTTCAAGCATGTGCAGAAACAAGACAGAGGTAGGGCAGAGGTAGAGGCACAGGCCCCTTGTGTTTGTAAAGGTGTAATCTTCACCTCTCCTCAGATTTAGGCTAATTGGATTTATTTATTTTTCTTCTTTGACATCCTTTTGAAAATTAAACAGTAATGAGCTGCCACAACAGTCAGTGCCATAATATAGACTGGTGGACTATGCTTTGAGCACACTAAATCCCATTATTATTCCAGTAAATCACACAAGCATTTGCTTACTGGGAAGTGTACACTGCTACTGCTGCATGCAGTAGATGAGGTATGATTTAAGTAGCTCCCCTCCCTACAGGGAGTGACCTAAACTGTGTCTTTGGACACATACCAGATGAGGTTGACTTAGGTCTTTGTGTAGTTTCACCTTGGAAAAACCCACCTGTGGTGCCCTTTGTGGTGCAGGGTTAGCAGGGGCTGGATTGTGGCATCCAAGGTAATGTCTGGCTTGGAGGGCAAGAGCTGCCAACAGCCTAAGGCCACATAGACCCCCAGGGAAACACAGCCTAACACGTTCTGCTTCAGCATGGGGACAACACCCAGTCAAAACTGAACTTACTTCCCTCATCAAATAGGTGAAGAATAAAATTAAACAAACAAACAAAAGAGTCTTTGTGGAGGACATCACAATTACAAAGAAGAGATTTATTTTTACAGAAGAATTATTCAAGGATCATGAAACAGAAAATAAGCCAGCTTGAGGATGTTGGAAGACATTACACCAGAAACATCAATATTAATATAACAAATTGTGGAAAACATGAAATTAGATAAGGTGCTCAATTTTCAGTCATAGCAGGAGGGTCATTAGCAGCAATTACAAAACGACAGAACTGAGGGTATTGAAATTGAAGAGGAAATACATTTTGCCTTTTTTTTTCCTGGAGTACAAACCCTTTGTAAAGCCCTCAGTGTCTTCCATAGCATGGAACAGTGCACGTATTAAAAAAGAGCAGCAGGGCTTGTGTGCTCTTGTGAAATTTAACACTGCCAAGGAGGCAAGTCAGGCTGAAGTATCCTTAGCACAGACAGGCAGTGGCTGCAAAGGGGTTGCCTACACATTTTATGCAGTGGTCCTCTCCTTTCAGTAATCTATCAAACGTTACCATAGACACTCGTGTGTCAGGATCCCATGCAACTGGTGCATGACTCTTCATCATCACTGACAAAAAGTAACAGCAGTTCTACAACTGGATCAGGCAGTAATTCCCATGACTGTAAAAACAACTAAAATCCATGGGAATGCAAGCTGGGCTGTCCCTGGGAATCTCGCTGGGAGAAACCCTCAAGTTAATTCAGTCAGCGTGTCTGAAATGATATATATACTCTACTTGCATATTTTTTGTACTGAGAGGGTTTAATATATATATAAAGCTTTTGGGGAAAAAAAAGTTATAAAATCTGACTCTCTATAAATAGTTTTCTATAAAAGTTGCTTTATCTGTAGAAAATTAGGATCCAGGTTCTTAATTTTCTTTGAACATGACATGAAAATGCTCTGCATTAACAGATTGTCTCAACAGACAGTGGTAGACTCGTGGTAGAGCATCACTGACATTCATAAAAAGCTTCATCAATTTACATCAGCTGGGAATATGGTCCACAGGACCCAAGTTACAGTGGAAGATAAAAATGATTTCTCTCTCAAGCCTTGTTTTGTGAATACAGCCATTAAAACATGGGAAGCAATTAACATCTCAATATTACATATTGAAATTTAAAATATTGTAAAAAATAGCACATTAAGCATATCATTTTAAACTTAATAGGATTGGCAGTTGCTTGTATGGTGGTTAAGCAATTCAGATTCTGTATCTTACAGGTAAATCCAGAGATTTCACTGAGTGTGCACTTATGTCAAGCCCGTGATCAGCACCAAGCTATTTGTGTATCACTTGTCCAGTCTGTCACATCTAGATTTCAAGCCACGTGGTGCAGTTCTCATGTATCTGAAAAGGTATTTTAAACTCCTACTGAAGCTAATAAGAATTTAGCCAGTTTATGGAAGGTAGGACTTGGCTTCAGACAGATCCAAGGACTCAGACTATTGCACTTTTCATCTCCAAAGCAAGCTGGACACAAATTCAGATGGAATGAGGAAACTTCCCATCTTCATGTTGTTATTCTTTTACTTGGCACGGTGCATTTTTGAGAGTAAAGCCCATCTTCTTGTCTGCAGGCAGCTCCATTCATATGGCTCATGCTTTCATTTGCACCTTCTGGTTGAGAACTCCCTTCAGTTGTCTGAAACAGAAATGAAATGTCAGTGAGGGCACCTACACGTCTTCCAACAGGCAGCCACTGGACTTGGTTCCCACTGGGTAGCTCTCCCTGGCTCTCTCTTAGTCGCACAACTTCTTAGCTTTGAAAGAAATTGAACTGAATGCATACAAATGTCTGTAAGAGGCCAGTACCCCAAATCTAGCTAGCCAATAATCCACCGGGTCTCTGCCTTAATTACTGCATCTCCAGCTAGCTGAGCTATTGCCTTCCCACCAGTCACAGCATCACTGGAAACCTCACCGAGGGACAGCTCAGCGAGCTTTCCTATGACACAGTGGGTGACATGTTTTTGAGGGTGTGAGAAGTTATATGTGGTTTATCCAAAGCTTGGGTTGCAATTTAAGAAGTCCCAATTTGGATGCATGTCAGCCATTCATACTCAGAGCTATGCTAGAAGTGAAATCCTTGGAAGTCTTCAAAAACTTGGACACCTTCCATGCTGAAGGCTGGCTTAGAAAGCCAAATATCCATCAGTAGCATGTGGTACCTAGAACTACTAAAATTGTTGACTGTCTGAGCTCACAATCTTGTATAGCCCAAAGTCTGGTAGGTCTTGTTTGCACACAAGGCAGCAAGGCAAGGGGCTTGTCTATAACATGTTTTCTGGTTGCAGGTCAGTGTTACTCAGCCCTTTTTAGGTTTGTCCTTAGTAACACAATCCTCTCAGGTTTCTAGTACCGAGTTATGTTCTGAGCTCAGTTTCAAGGCCTAGAACCACTCACACCACCAAAAATGAAGGTGTGCTCTACCAAAGTAATTTATACTTGCTTCACCAAACACCTATCTGAATAAGAGGTCAAAAAAATATCCAAAACGTACTTTTCTTTTACACTGTGCATTTGTAGCTGCATGATTTTCTGTCTTCATTCCAGTCGCCTCTTCTACTTCTAAAAAGAAGTAATAAAATAACTGTTAAAAAGAAGCAGGGGTAAGTACACATACAGTCCATTTAACAGCTGACTGAAGTAAAAGATCCCTAATCAGCTATTCCTCTGGGCATCAGAACAACTGAAGAATGATGAATACTTCCTAAAACATTTTTCTGAGGAAATGTGATTAATGCACGAGGATTGCGTAGCCTGGGGGTGTGTAGAGAAAAGAATGGAGTTTGACTGTAGCATGGTGGTTCAGATAGACCTTTTAAAGCTGGATTCTGCCTTTGCCCAGCAAGTCTGTGCCAGTCTAACTCCAGTTTTTAGTATCTCAGGAGATGGGATTATTCATTGTAGAATGGGCTTGGAGAGTCCTTATGCTAATAAGTATACCTGATGTTATTTATCCCCGGATTGGTCCCCAAGTAGAAGATAAATAAAGCCTGAAATTCTTCACAGGCTCTATTTGAGACACTCCTGTTTCAGTATGCCAGTTAAACATAAAAAAAAAGGTAAAAAAATTTAAGAAAGGTAGACCACATTATGCAAAGTTCCACCAGTGTCTCTGCACTGTCTTACAGGCCCGTCCTGAATTAATGTATCACTCCTTAACATATAACAGAATATCTAACACATATTGATATATGATAATATAATACATATCATTATATGTTAATATAATATATTAATATATAGTAATATATTAACATATGATATGTACTATAACCTATTAATGTAGCACATATAATTATATATTAATATAACATATTAACCAGAAATGAGTAGTAACACTGAGTCTTTGAGAGAACAGATCAAGAGCAGGATTTTGCCTGAACGTTGGGATGAAGTACTTATGGGGCTTTTTATTTATTTATAATAATTGACATTAAGAACAGCAGTTTGGACACGTGGTAAGAAATTTAACTGATTACTTTCCCTTGCATGTAATGGCCTAGATCATGGTGGCCAGTGTTTCTAACAGGTCATTTGGAAATGAACAAAGACGAGTGTTCCTTTGAGCTCTCACCCATACATACCTGTGAGAAGTGCATCGATTGTCTCCACCACGTGTTTTGCATCTTCCATTGTGAAACACATTGGTGGTTTAAATTTTAGTATATTTCTGTGGGGTCCATCTGCACTAAGAAGGATTTGATGCTCTTTCAGCCTGTGGAAAGAGGAAACATCTGTGTTAGACACAGGTATAAAACAATATTGTGTCCTGTCAGACCCTTCAGGCTGAGTTATATTTTGAAACTTTTCTTTTTGTAGTACTACGTTATGAAAAGCTACCTAAATTGAAACTGAAATTAATGACTAACTGCTGGGGACTACAAGGAGGGTTTGAGCACAGCATGTAGTCTTTAAATAATCCCCAAATATTTACTTGTAAATAAGGTGAAGGGCTTCAGCTGTGGCTGGCGTTCGCTTTTGTCGATCTTTCACCAGATCCACACCAACAAACAATCCAACACCCCTGGAGCAGAGCAGAAAAAAACCCATACAGACAAGTGAAATCCATTGTCAGCAACCCAAGCCTTCTGCTGCAAATTCAACCCCTCTTTCTAAGAGCTGCGATTCCCTTCCCTGGGGCACAAGTGGGGAAGAAGCAGGAAAGGGAGGAGACTTTGGTTGTCTCTTGGCACTGGCTACTTCAGACAATCAAGTGGGATAGCAGATATTTCTAGATAAATAAATGTAGCTGTCTCCTCAGGGTTATGTGGCCAGTTAAGAACATTAGCATAACTTTCTTGTTCATCCTGCAAACCTTAAGCCAGTGATCTGGGGAAGATAAATAACCAAAACCAAAACTAAACAAAACAAACCCAAACCCCCCAACCCACCACCACTGCCACCCCACCCACCCAAACCTGAAGGCAGTTACCATGGTAGTAACACGAGCTGAGGAAAACCCCCACTAACACCCCCAAATTAAATGGACCAAAGATTTGAACAAGGTCTCCATGATCCCAACAGTGTGCCGACAACTGGGCTACTGTACATGGATGGTTCTTTCTCCCACTCTCTCAGAGCTCTTCTAGTGGCTATGCAGATGGAAGGACAATTTTTTTGAAAAAGACATTGCCTTACAGTATCAGTTTTGGGTGTAGCATAATCACAATATAATGTTTCTGTGTTCTCCTCACCCCAAACTTGTTGATTTTTCCAGCAGAGTTATTTTTCTTCTCTGACATTGCCGTAAGGCACCCACCTGATATCTCCCACTAATGGATGTTTCTCCTTTTGCTCGGTCAGCAATTCCAGGAGATAATTTCCTACACGTGTAGCATTTCCTTGGAGATCTTCTTTTTCTATTACCTCCAGTACAGCCAAACCAATAGCACAAGACACTGGATTGCCTCCAAACTGATAGTGAAGACAAACAGGAAAACAAAACCCATCAGAAACATTCATCTGTGTCTATCCATGTAGTTTCCACTTGCTTTCTCTTGCTTGGCATGTCATGAAGAAAGCTCGAAGAGGTGGGGATTTTGTGCCATGCAGGCTGTGGAGCCTCATGTCCCCAACTCTGGCCTTTGTAAAAGGCCCCAGGGAGAAGCTCCCTCTTCCTCTGCCTCAGGTTTCAGTAATTTGAAGATTTTTTATGGCTGAAGAGTTCAAGCTGCTCTCATGGTTTGCTGATTGCATATGCAGGCAAAAATGCTCCTTTGAAGAGCAGTGGGTGATAGATCTGATATTTCTTGCACCAGAGGGTATTACCTCCATTGAAAGCAGGGGGATTCATGGTAGCTGGGAAGAAGGCTCAGTCACAGGAGCAGAAAGAGGACTCAGAAAACAAAAAAGCTGCCTCTCTGTGGCATGCATGCTGCTCAAATATTTCCCAATAAAAGGTCATTGTTTTGTTAGGTGTCAGCTGCAGAGCAAGGTCTGCCAGGGCATGAGCCCCACCAGCACAGAGCCTATCCTAGAAAATGAAATTTTACATAGTCAACATTTCAGAGAGGAGGGTGAGAGAAAGAAGTTAAGAAGAATTTATCTCTGTGGATGTGAGCTGAGATGCAGGACTTGGCAGAGAGTTAGTGCTGGTCCATATTAACATACACAGCTTGGTAGAGAGCATACTTCAAAGCCTCTCCACTTGCCTTTAGATACTAGACTGTGGTTGACTTGAGCTCTTAGTAATGTGATGCAGATGTTAGCTGAATCACCTGCACAACTTCTAACTGCTACATGCAGACCAAAAGAGAAAAAAGAAGACAAACCTTCACCTACAAACTTACTGTATTGAAATACTCCAGTCCAGAGGCACCAAAACTTTCAGCTATTTCCCTTGTTGTGACCACACAAGACATAGGGTGCCCATTGCCAATGGGCTTTCCCATGGTGACAATGTCAGGCACAAAGTCTTCGCCTTGCAGCTGGAATGCCCAGAAATGTTTTCCAACTCTGCCAAAGCCAACCTGGACCTCATCAGCTATGAACACTCCACCCGCTGCGTGCACATACCTGAAAACAAGTAAAGTAGCTTGAATGACTAGTGCTGCAGGACGTGTCTTGGGTAGGCAATCTAGGACAAGGGAGCTCATACTACAGAAAATCTCCAGTGTGAGACCAAGTTAGGGGAAAAAAAAGAAAGAACGTGGCTGCTGAAACACAGCTATAGCTATTTCAATTGTAAATTTTTTTTTTTTTTTAGTTTGCTAAATGTTAATAGAAAAAAAAGAATCTGATATTTTGATGCAAAATAGAGGTACTGTAATGGAACTGCAGGGTTATATCTATGATGGTTCAACTTTGTCTTCCATCAAATCTATGGCCTGAGGATACTTGATAGAAAAGGAGAGACAATTATCCAGCTAAAAAAAAATATTATTCAGCTGATGTTCCATAAAAAAACCCCAGAAGTGGAATCATATTCTTCAAAAAGTAGAAAGGGACCACAGACAGCCAAGAACAAGAAAGGGTAATAGCTGAATTGATTGGATAAACCTATAGTGAAAAACCTGTTTCTTTGGTTAATTTTCCAGTTATGCCCTTTGGAAGTGATGTACATACTCTGCCACTTTCTGGAAATAGCCCACAGGTGGAATTACTTGGCCTCCACAGCTCTGCATGGATTCGGCTATGAAGGCAGCAATCTACAAAAAACAAACTCAGGTGAGAGCTGTGTTCATCTGCTTGGCCTTTGCACACACATCTAACAGTCTAGAAATAAACGTTGGCCTTAATTTAATCACGCAATGGGTTGGACAACTGAGGGCTCTTGAGAACAGCTACAGCTAAATTCATTCTGCAGTCTGGGTGTGCCCAAACTTACCGTAGCCAGGGTCACCTTTGCAACCTGATGGCAACAAGGACCTTTGTTAAACCTAGTCCTACAGCTTTTGAAGTGGAAGACATTGCCTGGATCAGGCTCCTGGGAGCTCTGTAAATTTATTTACAAATTTCAATTTACAGGAGACACACAAAAGTGTTTGCCATTTTCCCAAAGAAGTTAATGCCAAGGCTCCCCAGTAACAGGGGTATGTGCTGATCAGCTTTTTTTGTTCAGTCCTGAACACCAGGCAGTGGTGGAAAGAAGCTGAACTGTAAGATGACCTGAGGCTACGCTTTGGGCACCCCACCTACTGCAAATGACTACACAAGTAAAATGTCAGCACGAGGCACTTGACAAAAGAGGAGAAAAATTCTACAGGTGAAACAATTCCAGTTGCTAGGAATGAAAAAGAAAGTTATTTCAAGTCAGGAAGGGTAAGAGCAGCAGATCAGATACACTGGAATATCAAAATTTGTTTCATGTCAACAGCAGAGGTCTATGCAGCAGAGATACATATGATATTACCCCAAAGTCTCAGCATAAGTCTGCTATTTAAGGGATTGCATCCCCACACCACTTGTGAACCCCTCCCTGAGCATCAAGAGGTCTCTCTGGGCTGGTGCAGTCTTCCTGGAAGCAAGGCTGAGCAGTAAGGTGTAAAGAACCATACACTATATTTGAAGAGGCATGCTACGGCCAAAGAGTACGAAGCTTCCCATAGCATGTGAGGCTTAGCCTTTAGCACAACTTGTCCTGCCACAGGTCTATGTCACCAAAACCTAAGAAATATGCAAAAGAAGGGAAACAAGGGAAGAAAAAAAAACAACAAAACTATCCGTTAGTAGAGAATAAAAAAAAAGTTGACGAAGAAACTAAAAGAAGAGTGATGCAAGTCCATTAGACTAGAAGGGAACATGCTGTTCCAATCTCCACTGAAGTCTTCTGTGACTTCAGTGGGCTTTGGATTGAGCCCTAACATGTCTCAAAACACTAATGCCATCACACAAAACATTAACACGCAGTTTATGCGACCTGTTCAGAAATTGTCTGCTTTTTATTGAGGTCATAGTGTAGATGATTGAAAGGTTCACCTTTTTAGATGGCTCTAAATATATCTTAAGCTACTAGACTTGAAAATGTAGTAGCAAGATTTTATTGAGCATATTCTCTCCATTTATATATCTTAAGTATTTTTTCCTTTTATATATCCTTGCTAGAATTTGTGACATAGTTTCTCAGCTGGCCTCAAAGCTTGCTCTAAAATGTTTACAATCTACTGATTTCTTGCATAAAATAGTAAATTTGCTTTGGTTGTATCTGCTTATTTACAACTGTGTTACTGATCCTTTCATTGATGCCTAGAAAAATTATGGTAAGAGCATCAGGTGGAAAAATGGCCCATTTTGAACACAGAGCCCACCATAGAAAAATGAAGGGCAGGGGAAAGCAAGGGAAATTGAGTAAAGACACGTGTCCTTAGTTGCCCATTTCACACCCCCATGCCATAGTTAATAGGGGAAGCCTCAGCATTTTGAGAGCATAAAACACACACCTTGCGTCCATTCTTCTGTGTTTCTTCAATAATCTTTTTCACCTCTTCAGCATAAGCACTTGCTGGATCTGGGTGATCTTCTCTATATTTCCCTCTGTAGATATCTGGAGAAGGAGCCTAAAAAGACCAATATGTTGTTTGGATTTCTTTAAAGCCCATCCTTCGATTAAATATTTATTTCCTTTTCTATTGCTCTGCAGTTTTGTCTTTCCATGCAGATAAATAGCAGCAGTTAGTACAGCCTGAATTCCTGCATGGACTTGCAGAAATGCTTACAGGAGCTTAAACTCAATCCAGCCCTGTGATGTGTTCCACATTACTAGTTGCAACTCCTGAAAGAGCCATCATCTACCTCATCCATCCTTCAAGACCATCCCTCGTCTGCACCAATACTGAGTCCTCATCATCTTATTTCAGATTCATGCAGAAAGATCCATTTGTGCAACTGGAAAATGGGGTTTCCAGTCTGTCAATTCTCTTACAGCATCCTAGTCACGATACGAATCTTCAGGCCTCTAAAACCAGTGTTGGGAGGGGTTCATTAAGTAAGACAAAGGAGGTGGTATAAAAAGGTGGATACTACTTTGGCAGTGTGGCTATTGTAAGGAGGTCTAGATAGGGAGGACCTGCTTGGTGTGCATGTTTGGTGGGCTGAGAATGATTTTTGTCTTTGTAAGCTACACAAGTTCAGGCTGAAATTTAAACAGTATTCCTGCTCGGTTGGGACACCCATGATCTGGGTGAACATGTGGAGTCTGCCTTTCTAGTTTTTGGAAGTAGACACAAAAGTTCTGTGTATCTTTAGCCAAACCAACTCAACAGATAGTGGCTAACTTTTTCAAAGTGTGTAACTATTCAGTGCAGTGACTCAGGAAACTTGTAGCACTATGAAGGAAATTAGTCTCACAGCTGAGTACTCTGAGAAATCAAAAATCCCCCATTTTGCTGTATTTAATCCACTGACAAACAGCCAAGTGTATGTACTCTAGCATCAACAAAACAGAAGGAAGGAATATTTACACTAGAAGTGGGTAATTTAACGTGCTGCATAACAGGTATAAAAATGACAGGAAAAAAAAAACACAAACACACTTACCACATGGACAAACTCCTTCTTGCTGTCCTTTCCCAGCTGATTAAATTTATAGGGACTGATGTCAATCAGAGATGTAACGTGGCCATGGTAAGCACTGCATGAGTGTTAAATATCGAAGTCACTTTTCACCAAAAGTATAGAGGAGCTAAATTCACAACTGTGCCCATAAATAATCCAGAACAAGCAACTGTATCTGCAACATAGTGGCACTATTTGTGAAGAGACCTTGATTTAGTTTACTCAGTCTTTCCTTCAAAGGCAGTATGAAGTTGCTGTTGACTTTAATTCACTAGCAAGACTGGAACCACAAGGTTATCTTGCATAAAAATCAAGTGCCAGCATGGGGACAGACCAAGACAGTGTCCCCTGGACCGTATTAGCTTTTCTATTGGCTGCCCTAGAAGCCTTACCTAGCAGTTTAAGGTCCAGCTCTCTCCTTTCCAATCTGTGGGCCCTACTCTGGCCAACCCAAGCTTTTCCAGCTAGACCCCAACACCATTGCAGAGACTCTCGAGTGTGCATCACATCTGCAGGTGGGAACCTCTTGCAGCAGCAGCAGCACACAGCTACCTGTCCCACGGACCAGACTGTTTGGTGGAAGCCACTTTCAGGACAAGGATGAATATTGTTTGAATATAAAAGCTGTGTATTGCAGAATATGCTACAGTTGATTGTTACTGAAGCCAATTTGATTTAGAAATGAGGAAACAGTCTCTTGAACCAAAGCACGTAGCAGCTTTGTTCAGGGAATAAATGCTTTTGTTCAGCCTTAATCTTGAAGTGAAGGGAACCTCAGGGCAAATCAAAGACATGTCACAATGTCATAATAGCACACCCATGGGCAGAGAGGATGCTTTTCAACTCTTTTGTCCTCTTTACACCTACTAGCCAGTCAAGCAAATCTGCCAGTGAACATGAGAAAAAAAAAAAGGACAGAAATCCCACCCTGACTGGGATGGTAGCTATGGCAAAAGCCTGCAGAGCCTTGGGACTTGGACAAAGAAATACCCTGTGGTGTTCTGGAAGACAAGATGTTGCAGTGAAACAGTGACAGAGCCATCTGCACCCTCAGCCTCTTCTGGCAGAAGCTCCTGTCAGTGGCTCCAAATCTTGACCACCAGTTAAGGAGAGCTAACAGGGATCTGAGCACAGCTGAGTCAAACAAGCTTTGTGCTGTTCAGATAGAGACCCGTGATCTCACAGTTGCTCTGCTCAACTATCTAATCATAACTTGAGAAGATCATTCAGCCCTACAGCAGTGTAGCCAATCTTGCAGCTGCATCTAGGGGAGGAAACCCAGAGCTGTGGTCGGTCACCTTCCACATGGCTGGGGGCCCTCTCAATGCATCCTGATTCTGGATCTGCTCAGTTTTGTGTGCATATTTGTCTTCACTGGAGGAGCACTGAGCATTGGTGCAGCACCACTGCAGAGCTACAGGATCTTTCTTCTTGACCACCGAATATTTATGTGTAGAAAAAGAAACACAGAGCATGACAAACAGAAAGCCCTTTTCCAGAGCAGCCCAGTGGCCAGACCACTCATTGACATTGAAAACCAACATTCAAATCTCTGGCCTGAATTGCTTTGGATGTCTCTGTGGGAAATTCCCTGTAACAGCTGACTGACCTTCTAGTGTGACTGACCAGCTTATTTTTCAGACATCTTCAAAACTTGTGTTTATCCAAATGGGGAAAAGGGATTTCCTGACCTGTTCTAGTATGAAAGCAACAAAGCTTTTCTTTCAGCAGGCAGGGGAGTACGAACAGCAGGGGCTTGGCTGCAAAACTGCTTCTGAAGTAGTGGCAGGAGTTGCTGGCTATGCACTTACTTTTCAAGGGTGATCACATCTTGATGCCCACGGTACTGTCGAGCCAGTCGTAAAGCAAGATCATTTGCTTCAGACCTGCATAATAACAGACACAGCCACAAAATAGGGGTGAAGTGCTTCCAATTAAATGGTATTCTGACACAGAAAAGGAGGCATGGGACTAATGGATATAATAAATCAACACAGCAGGCTCTGCTCCTATACAGATTACAATGCTAAGGTTGAGATTGTAGCTGCCATGTAAAAGGGCAAAGAGAAAACAGCTCTTTGTATAAACAGCAAACAAAGAGATGCTTTCTTTCCCTCCCCCTGTTTGTCTGTAGATGTTTGCCTCCTCTTTTACAAACGAGACCGCTTTGCAGCTGAGAGCACAACGCGGCCACAAACCCTCAACAGCAACAGCCAGTCCCATCTCCCACCCAGCACAGCAGCTCCATCACCCCCAGTGTCTGCGCCATCAGGCAGAAGAGAATGCAGAGCTGCTCCCTGGATCAGGACTCAGACTTCCAGCCTGACCCACAGCAGCCCCTCGGCTCACAAGTCCCTGCGGGTTGTCTGTCCCAGCAACATAAATGATCACAGACTATATGGACCTCCTAAAGAAGGCTGCTCATTTACAAGGTCATATGTCAGTTTACTTATTGACATTCATCATTCATCAGTCTGTACATAATGTTCACCAATTTGCTGTCTAACTGGCTCTTCTTGTCTTTTTTTTCCCATCTTTTCTGCATAGCATGCAGCAGACCAGTTCCATGGTTTGGCTCTCTTGCATTGACCCATCACACTAAATATGACAGCTGCAAATGGGAAAGATCCTTCAGTCAGTACTGGAAATATTTTTATTCCTTATTACTAATGACTCAGTGATCTCCAGAGGTCACTTCCAACCCCTACCATTCTATGATTCTACTAAGTCCTACTTAGCAGGATTTAAACTGAGCTGTTCTGAGGGTCCATCTCAAAGAGATGCAAAATAGCCATAATCCAAAAAAAAAAAAAAAAAAAAGTAATATTTAGACATACCCAGAGTTAACAAAATAGCAAACAGAGAGTTTCTCAGGCAGGGTGGCTGTAAGACGCTGTGCGTAGTGAACAAGGTTGTCATGCAGGAACCGGGAATTTGTATTGAGCAGTTCCATCTGTTTTGTTGCAGCCTTTATGACATATGGGTGACTGTGGCCAACTGAAGAACAAAATAATTAGCTGTTATTAGCAAGCAGTCAGTTATTGAAGCACACAAAGAGCTTCAGAGAGGTGCTGTGAACATCATCATTTGGAAGAAGTGTATTCTGGTCCCTGTTAGAATGAAAGAATAGAAGCAGTCTTACAAGTTAAACTGCTTACCATGTGCCACATTGTTGATACAGTCCAAGTATTTTTCTCCTTTCTCATCAAACATATACTGGCCCTGAGCACGCACTATCTTCAGAGGGTCCTTGGCAAAGAAAACTTTGCAGGAAGGCCTAAAAAGGAAAAAAAAAAAAAAAAAAAAAAAAAGGAAAATTATAAAATAACACCATTTTAGTGTTCTCAGTTGTTCCCCCTCCTTTCAGTCTTGAGGGGGTTGACCTTTTGCAGCTCTGGAGACAACTGCCTCCCTCTGCAGAGAGCTGGTGAGTGGTTCAGGTGGTTGTCAAGCAGGACTGTTGCTTAAATTAGAAACAGCCCTGGTGCACCTTCCTGGGCACAGTGGGAACAGAATTAGGTCTTTAACAAGGGTGTTTTCAAAGCATGACTCTGACTGCAAGTGATTTCACAGGAGCACAGTGACTGTAAGTCATTCCAGGTCATTATATGTCCTGCTGTGTTTCTAGGCTGTAGCTCTGTTTGTTTACATGCCTTACAAACAAGTATGGCCAATTAGTTTTATTCCCAGCGAGTTGTTAAGCATTGTTTTATACTATAGCCAAAAATTCATTACGCAATGGATGACTGTACTGTATAGAGGTCACATTCAAGAAGAAAACACTAATGCCTTGCAGGCTTTATTTTCAGAGGTGCTGGGCAGGTCCTAAAACATCTCACTGTCTCATCCTGACTGCTTTGGATATGATCTTTAAAAGCAGCTTTTTATAAGCACCTAAATCACACTGGCTTCCAGCAAAACTCAGGCTCCTTGTAAAATTATCCAAAGTACTCTTTCAACACTTCTTATTTTTAATTTCTCCCCCCCCTTACCCCCTCTTGGAGAACATGCCAGCTATGTAATTATATTGAATTATATTACTGAGCAGAAGAAAAGTCTTCTGAACTGTCTTCTGAACTGTTAGTGATGTTTATATGGCCTCGGATAAACACAGTTGTTTCCAGATAACCCAGAGTTATTGTCAGGTATACTGAGATTATGAACTTGTAAAACCTGAATGTGACTCCTGGAAAGTGAAGTTGTTTACTTTCATTCTCACAGTTTCTAGCCCTGTTGCACAGATCTTTTCTGGCAACTTCAGCTATTCCTCTGATACACTTTAAAAGCTGTGCATATTATCATAATTATCATGGGTCATTTCTTGACAACACCATTTTCTTCTATAACATGTGACTCCATTCTTTGAAAGTTTTTTTTTTGTTCAAGCAGCACAGACCAATCCTATAATCCTTGCACAGGCAAGAGTCCCTTAACATTGAGCTAGCCCCTGAAGAGAGGTTGATGTGCCTGCTTTGCAAGGCCATGACTTTTATGACTCTTCAGTGAGTTTTCTATACATTTAGGATGCACTCAGCAAATAGCCAATGCTGGTTTTAACAATCTGGACTTATTTTTTCAGTTGACAACACCTACTAAAGAAAGAATATTCTGTATATTCTGGAGGAATTAGTATTGCAATACAGTGGGATCAGATATGTGCCCGGCTAGGACTTTTCTCTGGTCACAAGTGCTGGCAGCCTTCCTGCATTTCCCCAGTTAGACTCAGCTTAAGAAATCTCAGCTTCATTTAACAGAGATACCTATTTTTCAGGAACATACTGTTTACTCGCAGAAAAAACCAACCAAACACCCAGAACCCCGCTGAGTCACATTTTAGCAGTACACCTGGGTACCACTTTCCCCTTGCTTGCTGTGATCTGCTAAAAAAGTGAAGTAGTACTTGCTGTGCTGCATGTTAATGATCGCATCCCCCGCCCGCCTAGGCAACTGGGAGCGACCTGGCAAGCAGAAGGGCTGACAGGTTCCTGCCCTCTCCCCCCGCTCCGCAAGAACTGGCTGCAGGGCAGCGGGGCCGCCCGGCGCTGTCAAGCCCCCGGGCATCGCCGAGTGAGTCCCGCCGCCCGCTGCCACCGCCGGGGCAGCCCGTGTAGCCTCCAGAGACCTTCCTCCTCCTCCTCCTTCCCTCCGCTGCCCTTCTCCCGGCCCCGCAGCCCCTACCCAATGTGCTTCCTTCGCAGGGAGAGGGTCTCCGCCTTGCTGTAGCGCTCCTCCATCCCGCCGGCACGGCACGGCACGGCACGGCACGGCACGGCACGGCACGGCACGGCACGGCACGGCACGGCTCGGCTTGCCCGGGGGCTCCCCGCCTCTTATGCCGGCACCGGCCTCCGCTAAACTCCGCCTCCCTCCCTCCCTCCCTCTCTCTCCCCGGTGGCCGAGGCTTTTCCTTTTGGGCTACTCGTGTTTCGTGTTTAGCAGAGGCTCAGCCTCCCGTTGCCCCCGCGCCTTGGAGATTTTCTTCTAGCGATGCAAAGCGGCCCCAAGTTGCAAACCGCCCGCCTTTGCGGCTGCGGGACGGAGGGAGAACCGGGCGGCCGCTCGGCTCCCACAGCCCAGCGGTGCCGTGCCCGCCGTTCCTCGCCTCTCCTCGGCCACTCTGGTGCTCGAAGCACTCCTGCTACAGACATCCTCATGCAGGCCACCAAGCGGTTGATTTTTATCAAAACTAGGGTCCTAATTATAGGACATTTACAGCTCCTTGTCTCCCAGAACCTGTTTTTAAGTGTAGGCTGAAGTATATACATCCATCAAAGCCCATAACCATATTTCTTGTACAGTAGTGCAAATCAGTAAGAGCTATGCATGGTTTCCTACAATTTTATAAACATCAGTGGAAAAGGGCTCTAGTCCTGCTGCACTGATGCATTGTACACCCTTTTTCAGGCTAGGCAAGACCTAATGTAACTGATCCTATGATCTCTTTCTAACCACAGTGCAAATATACAAGTGATTAGCTTGAATCGGTCATTTCTTCATCGTTACCCTTGATAACCATCTCACTGGACATCAAAGCCCATGAGAAAAAGAGAGGACGATTTCATGGGGAAGAGAAGGGCAGAATTCACGTCAAGAGGCATCTCATTTCAAAATAGCAAAGCTGCTGGTGGAACACCTCAGCTTTACCTTCTTCCTGCCATGGATGAACCCCCTCCTCATCCGGAGCCTGCTCCTCGAGCTGCATGGGCAGACGGCAGCGAAACCTGCACCCACGTCCCTGCTGCCCCATCTGTATCTTGCCTGTGCCACATGCAGCACTATGTTTGGCAGAGTTTTCAGAGAGCATATGTAACGCTACACGTTTTCCTGTGCTGATGGTACTTGTCTTTTCTAGCTCGGTATCCAATAAGTCATCCCAAGTTTTGCAGAAGGAAGAAAGACACCTCCTGCTTTTCACATTTTTTAATATCTCTGCCTGTGAGCCACCTTTCTGCTTCTCTAGCCAAGCATTTCTTTTCCCACAGGCGTTTCCATGAGCTTCTTCAGACAGTGTTAATTTTGAAGCGCTGCAGCTTTCACATGCCTGCATTCCTGCTCCATTGGAAACCTTGACTCACCAACTGAAAACCAGCCATGCGGCAGAAGGCAGCAGCAGCTACACCTCTATATCCCAGCAGAGACAGCTGCTGCCTGGCTTCAGTGCCTTGTCCAGGCAAAAGGCAGCGTGGACTCAAAAGATATGAAGGAGTTGTCAAAGCTGTCAGCTAGAGCAGGCTTGGACCTGCAGCGATGAGCTCCACTGCTGGGTCTCCAGAAGAGACCAGGTGGTTAGATCTGCTAACACCCAAACCAAGCCCAGACCAGAGCCTCTCAGGAATGCTGTCTGCATTACTTTTCTGTTTTACCTGCATCTCCAAAAGCTGCGGAAGGACACCTAGCATAGGGTAGATGCAGTTCGAGTTGTACACAATTATGTACTGGACCAGGCGGGGAATGGCCTGCAGCCTGCGAGTCTGTGAGTGCAGACATTTCAGGAGAGATGATTTTCCAGCACCTGGCTGGTGCCTGCCCTCTGTTGGTGCCGTGCACAGCCTTGGCCCTTCTCCTGCGCCGCTGGGAATGCTGACAGGACTCGGCTCTTTCTGCTGACCAGCCCGGTCTTGCTCACACAGAAACCCTGGACCACAGAGGTTTACAGGCTCTGCAAGCTACTGTGCTGCTATTCCTTTACAAACCGTGCAGCAGCAGCCAGCCCTGCTTCTATCAGGGCTTTTTGTTCCAGCTTTAACAAAAGAAAGTTTGCTCACAGCTAGATTAGTAATTGCTTGAGGCAGTATAAACTTCATCGGGAGAGCTCAGAGTGGTAGGTAAAGTAGCTTGTTGGGTGTGGGGGGTTGCACCTCTGTTTCTTCACAGCCATGGAAAGAGGCTTAACAATCAAGAAAAGCTCCCTCCCTCTTGACTCAGAGTTCTAGGATGGTTTTTTTGATAATTATCAGCAGGAACGAGCCTGCCAGTCTCACGTGTAGAGCAGAGGGGGTTTCTCCTTGATGAGAGACCCTGCCTGAAACAGAGGACTTGTCAGCACCTTGTTACTTGGCTTTTTTAGACCTCTCTTACTCCCTTCACTTTCCCTCATAATGCTGTGGAGTAAATACTAGCAGCTATTTCTCCATGATATAGAGAAATGTTGAAATAGTTTAT
>JANHGN010025736.1:25402-38824 GCA_024605025.1 Megaceryle maxima | reverse complement strand
CAGAGCCTGTCCCAGGCTGCCCAGAGAGGTTGTGGAGTCTCCTTCTCTGGAGAGATTCCAAACCCACCTGGACAATGAGATCCTGGTCCCCCTGCTCTGGGTGACCCTGCTGGAGCAGGGGGGTTGGACCAGATGATCTCCAGAGGTCCCTTCCAACCCTCATGCAGTCTGTGATTCTATAAGGAGTGAAAGGTCTAAGGCATAACCAGTGTTTATTTAGGAATCATCTATCACAGAGATTTAAATTCCATATTAATTTAGCTGCAACAGATCCCCCCAGGTCTGAGTGCAGAGAATGTGTCTTTCCTGCTTCAGGACAGGCTTCACAGAGCCAAAAGCCTTTTCTTGTCTCATATAGTCTAGAGCAGCAGCACTAGGGATGCAAGGCTGGGGCGAGGTGACCAGCTTTGTGCTGTTACTGGTGTGCAGTTACAGTCTTGGACTGGTCAGTCTGGCACTCCACACTGCTCGGCACTCCTCCCACTGCTCACTTGTTTAGACTATGTTATTTGGGGAAACCCATCTGCTAGCTGTGCTGTTGGAGGTCAGTCACATTGGGGCTTTAGGCTTGGTGAAAGCCTAACAACTCATGCAACAAGAATATAGGTAATAATAGAAATGACAATACTTTTGAGGGAAAAAAAACCCCAAACACCTCAATCTGACCCCAGAATCCTTCAGTCTGCTCTAGGGTTGAATGGGTGGAACAAAGCACATTGTGTGTCAGTCTGCCAGCAGGTTGAAATCACCTCTGCTGTGAAGGTTCCTGCTTTAGAGATTATCTCTAGACTTAAATAAATAGCTGAAAGTTTAAAAGCATGATGGAAGGTATAGGAAAATCACCTGAATAATTTTTGTAACTCAAAGTTGTGTAAAAAAGGCAAATCACAGAATCATAGAATGGTTTGGGTTGGAAGGGAGCTTATAGATCATCCAGTACCAACCCCGCCTGCCATGTGCAGGGTCACCTCCCACTAGACCTGGTTGCTCAAAGCCCCATCCAACCTGATCTTGAAATCAAAGGATATTCCCAAGCCCCAGGTTCTGAGCCATGAAGTGAAGATATTTTTTCTTCCTGTATTGAGTTGATGAGGTTTTTCTGCAGAATTTTGTAAAAATGTTGGAAGGCATTGTGTTCATCAGCTCTGCCACGGTGATCTCTGTGATGGTGGGTTTGAGTATTTCCAGTGTTTACTTCTATTTCTTACCTCCTACTTGCAAAGTTGCTAAAGTTGTTGCAAAGTCAGTTTGTTATTTTGAGGAAACTGACAGATTGCTCCTGGGTGCGGTAATGTTGGTGATGTTTGTTTGGTCCTTAACATTTTCCAGACATTTCTGGGAGCAGATTTCTTTAATCATCAGAATAGCTCAGAAATTAATAACAGAAGTAGTCCTAACAGTACATAGAATTAACTGACAGGTTCAATTTCACACGTAATAGCATCTCAAAAATTCACTTTTGTGAGATAGTGAGAAGTCTGCAGGTTTACTCTTATTCTGAAGTGGCCATTTCTAAGATAAAGGATTTCATGGTTTTTCACTGAGAGATGTGTAAGTCTCTGTAATCTCTGAGAAACAGCTGGCTCCTGACTTGGTTTTATTTGTATATTTAAGCAAACATTTAAGACATGTTTACCTCTCAGATGATCGATCCCTTGTAGTGCAAAACAAAAACAACACCAGAAAAAGACACAATTTTCTCATCCTGCAACTGTAAAAAAATGTTCACTTCTCTGCATATTCTGTACATTTGGGCTCAATTCTTCCCAAGCTTTCAAAACTGCAGATTGAGAGATTGTTCCACAGAATAATTATTTTTGATTATGAGTTGTTTGGTAGCAGATAGCATTTGCACATTGAGGCTCAGTTGTTCTGGAATTATTTTGAAAATTCACATTCAGCTTCAGCACACCAAAATATCTTAGCTTCCTTGTAATGAAAAAAAGTCTGCAGGCCCGTAACTCTCAGAGGTAGAATGATTTCCTATTTAACTTGTTTTACAGAGTGTTTCCTAGTGCTTAGAGAATATTTTTATGTGCTTTGTTTTTGTCATCATAATAAGGTAAATTTAGGGAGTTAGGTAATAAGGTTTCTTGATAGTCAAAGACTCTCCAATGGTATCTAGGAATTTTACTGAATATTAGAACACATCAAAAAATGAAGCTACCTCTGTGCCTAGTGCAGCTTCTCATATTGGTCTTTGATCATAGAATGCCTTGAGTTGGAAGAGACATCTAAACGTCATCTAGTCCAACCCCCCTGCAGGGAGCAAAGACATCCTCAACTAGAGCAGGTTGCTCAGAGACCCATCAAACCTGAAGGTTTGATGAAGATGTTTTTTCATGTCTAATTTAGTTTATGGACATGAGACAAGACAAGTGAAGTAACATTCAGGAGAGTGAAGACAAAATAACCCGAAAAGATTAAGGCAGAATTTATCAGCAGAAGATGCAATAATTAGTGAACATGTTTCTCAAGAGCTTCTTCATGTGGATCTGTCCCACATGGATTCCTGAGCAGTGAGCACTCCCTGGAGAACACTCCAGTCTAGCAGCAGGCGGCACTCTTTGGAAATAGCACCTGAGATTTCCACTGCTACAAGGTTTCCAGTATAATTTGTGATGTGAGTGTTGAGGCTCTTCTGGTGGTCTCAGCAAAGCTTGGATTGATTTTAGTCAAAGGAAAAGCAGAAGAGTAATGGTCATTGTGAAAAAAAAAAACAACAATACCTTCATCACACAGGATAAACTGGAAATCTGGGCTTAAGTAACAGAGACCTCAGAAAAGACTGGAGCTGAAATGTTCATTGAAGGGGGTGTAGCTGAAAAAATGCTTAACCTTCTTACTTCTCATGGATTAATAACTGGTTAAAAGAGGCGGGGGGAAGGATAGAGAGGAGAGTTCAGTCTGTATAATGGAGAGTGACAACCAGTGGAATCTCTTGATGGTGCCTCTGCTATTTAATATATTCTTTCAGGGCAAAACAAGGTTTTAACAGTGAAGGACCCGGCTTTGCAGCTAACAGAATTATTCTGCATTGCTAAAGCTGCTGCACATCTACAGTGGTGTTGATCCAAATTCAGGATCACTATTTAAGAAGGAGAGCTGGTCAGCACTGTGATCAGTCAGCAAAGGGCAAGTAGGAAGTTAAAAATAGTTATGAAGGAAACAGAAAAAAAGCAAAACCGTTGTTACTGTATGAACTCACAAATAACCCAATAGTTTGAATGACACATGCCATTCACGATGGAGAATTGGGCAGAGGGGGACCTTGCGAAGTTCAACAAGGGCAAATGAATGTATGGTCCTGCACCTGAGAAGGAAGCCAGGAGATTCTACCTGAAAAGGAGGAAAAAAATCTTTGCTGTGAGGGTGTCACAGTGTGCTAGTTTGAGTGACAACAGCACTAACTCTGTTCAGTGATTTTACTTTTCAGTTCAGTACTTCTAACTGCACTGTCTGAAGTTAGCAGCCTGTTTTTGCAGACAGTGTCTGCTGCTGGCAGTGATAACGCTCTATGTTTAGAGTTAGTACCAAGGACTGGTGTGCAGACCAAGGCCACTGATGGATCTTGTATACTACATTGTGGGGTGCAGAAAGTAAAAGGCTGCACCTGGGAGCAGCAGAGAGGGGGAAGCAGACAGGACAGGTGACCCTAAAGTGACTAGTGAGGGATTCCATATGTCATATTTGGTATAAAGCTGAGGCGTCATGAGGGTCCCACCACACTCATCTGGGCTCAGGTCTTCTGGCTTCTTCCTTCCTTCTTCAATGGCTTGCATCTGAGGAGGACTCTTGTCTGTTCTGCCTTTGATCCCAGTCTGTGTGTTCCTGAATCTGGTACAAGAATCCAGCTCCTGAACACAGCTCCCATCTGCTGATGGGCCTGTCTGGGACTCTCCTGCTGCCCGCTCCATAGCGTCAGTGGTGATGGTGACATAAATGCTATCAGGGGGTTGGGTTCGATACTGGTTTTGTATATATTTGTATATATTCAATTTTTATCATTATTAATTTCCATTAAAGCTGTTCTAGTTTCCTTTTCTAATCGATAAGGGTCTCTCCCTTATTCCCTTTCTCTTCCCCTTTTGGGAGGGAGGGGTTTTAATAGAGAGTGTCTGTTACAGGTCTGTCGGGCTGCCCTGACCCTAGACAGTGGCACAGAGCCTGGGCCAGGCTGCCCAGGGAGGCTGTGGAGTCTCCTTCTCTGGAGAGATTCCAAACCTGCCTGGACAATGGAATCCTGGTCAACCAGCTGTGGGTGACCCTGCTGGAGCAGGGAGAGTTGGTATGAGATTATCCCATCCAACTTTCACCATTCTGTGATTCCGTAAAACAAGTGGGTTTGACCCACTTGCTATTATTTTTGCTTCAAGGTGGAGGGGAAAGACAGACATGGCAGAAGGGGAGCAGGTTCAGCAGGAGGACTGGGGGTTTATAGGAGGCCTCTTTGGGTATACAGGGGGTGAAGTCAGAGCAGATTGCCAGATGCTTTGGTGCTGACACCTCTTCTGAATTGATTCCTGGTCATTGGATAGAGGCTTTGTCTTATACCTCAGGGACTGTAAGACATGGGGATCATCATGGGGATTGCAGCTTTTTGCTTCCTGAGGAAGCTTCTTTGTAGTCATTTGGGCAATGAAGAATAGCCAACAAACATAAATCCTAAGGGCTCAGGAAACAATAAGGTATAAAAATGTCTGGTGTATTTTTAAACCCCGTGGGTTTTGAGCACTGGGAGTTTTCAAGCATGTTTTACCTGGCACAAATTGCCCCAGATTCCGCTGCTTTCCTATCTTTCAGGATGTCCAAAAAAGGAGCAAACCACATTAATTTTCCTGCACCTTTCCCATCTCCTTTTCCCCTTAAAATAGAAAGGACAAGTTTTCTTGCTGGAGGTCAGCACTTATCAAAGTTTATGAGATCAGAGTGGAAGATAGAGTAGAGCTGGGCTGGCTACATCTTTTCACATCCGAAGCTATTAAAGGTTCCTTGATAGAAACGGTATTTATCCAAAATGAAATTATTCTGAAAATGGCTATAACTTTCTTCCAGAACAACAAAAGATGCCATGGTAAGCAAGATGTGATCTTACTGAGTAAAATACCCCCCCCCAAAAAAAAAGAGAAAGGAAACCTAAATATAGAGTTGTCTCCATCTGCCTGAAATAACCATGAAGTCTTTCAATTATTGGCTGGATGGAAAAGCTTACCCAAGCCACAGTTTTCCTGTGGTCTGAAAGTGGTCTGATTTATTTCAGGCTTCTTGTTTTACGTACAAACCTTATGTTGAAAATTTTGCTCTGAGTGAAAGAGAAGGGTATTTTGCCGAATTTGATAGTGTGTGAGTGCTGGTGGTATCTCAGAGGGCACAACTGAAACATTTGCTGTGTGTAGCCACACAGGACTATGTTTGTTGTGGCTGTTGTCTTGAGGACTGTTAATTAAGGACTTTTATCAAGGACTACTGCTGCAGTTCATGGGTTTCAGGACTTGTTTGTGGGGATTAACCAGCAGCAAAGATCAGAAGAACCTCTTGGTGCCCCAAGAGGCTATCATCTAGATTCTGTCCCTTGTTGATGAGCAAGGGACTTCCCAACACCATGGCATGCAAGCACAACCATCGTCTGCTAAACTGTGTGCCAAGGAGGTGAAACCCTGTGTAGAAACACAGTTGAGAGAATTGTAGGGAAAATACACTTGGTGTGGTCAAGAAGAAAGCTGGAGTTAGTTGAACAGCCCTAGACAGATTGGTCAGGAGGCAAAGTGGCATCACTGAGCTCGAGCAGGCAATGGGAGGCTCCTGGAGCGATGAGTGTACTGGAAGAGAAATGGTTATCTTCTAATGAAACAAAGAGTAGACAGGGATATTTCTGATTTAAGTTTTTCATCATTAATGTTCTGCTTGCAATCACTGGCTCTGCAAATAACTTTCCAAAGAGCTTCTTGATTGCTAAAAAGCTGTATATATTCCTGAGTACGTTGACAACATAGTTTTATGTAGCCTAAAAAAAAAAAAAAAAAATATTGAAAAGTCTGTTAAACTGCTGCTTATCCAACATTAACTACAGCAATTTTTAATTAACCTGATTTAGAAGCCAAATATATCACTGATGAAAATGAGAGGGTAGAACATACAGTCATTTATTCCAGTACAGTGGTCATGATTGTTGAATCAGATTTATTCAAATGAACCTCAAAATTTTGCTGCAGTAGTCGGCTCTGTGCTGGGTGCCAGGTTTTAGAAATCTGCATGTAGTTGAGGAGCAGTGAGCTTTAGGGCACAGGAGGGAGAGATCGTGATGTGCTTGTCTTGATGCTTAGAAAGGGAAAGATCCTTGCTTGCTTTTACTTAATAAAGGAAAAAAAAAAAAAAAAAAAAAAAAAGATAGGGTGTGAATGGACTGCTAATTACCTCTCTCCAGCCTTTTCTGGCAACCAGAATACAACATCAGTGGAGCTTGGCTTGGAAAGACTCTCCAAGGGTCATTCTGTCTGCCAGTGGGTTGGTTCTGCTCTGGGATGACAGCCAGCGAGATGCACAGATAAATGGAGGCAGCGGCCATGGCGGTCACACCAAAGCCAAACTCTCTGCTGGCCAAGGAAGATTAGCATGTCCCATTTGGTCTGCTGGAGGGATTTACGCAGGAGCATGTGAGAAGGGATGGAGTTATTCAGGTGTTACTGCTTTTCAGTTGGGAAGACTTCCAAGAAATGGAGGTACGGCAGCAAAGAAAAGCAAAATGGAGCAGACTGAGGAACGGAGGTTGTCACTTGTGGTTTTCATGGAGGACAAGAACCTCTAATGAAGTAAGAGTCAGGTGCAAGACATCTGCACTGTGTGTGGATGCACAGAGGGACTTGGGTCTGTGTGGTGATTTCCAAGCGTCCATGTAGCTGACTGCTTAGATGATTTGTCCTGAACTCCCTATGACCGATCTGAGTGAAGATGATGAAAATTGAAGATGCTCTGCAACCTTTCTAAAGTGCCCATTAAGACCTCATGTGGCTTCAAAGGCTACGAGCTGCTGTATGTGTTCCTTCCAGGTGGCCTGGCAGGTAATTGGGTCCCTCCCAGGGATGGCAGTTGTTCAGCCATGAGTGAATATAAGGGCTGGCATGTTTTCATGCAGCGTCTCTGCCTTCCCTTTAGCAAGAAGCTCTGGTTAATGGACATGCTGAGCAGTGACGACTCAGGATGGGTGCTGAGCTCTGCTGTTTGTGGCATCAAACTACAATGGCTGCAAGCAGCCAAGGAGAACCTTTCAAATAGAGTTATGCTGGTGGCTTTTTGTAGCTGAATTCTGCATTCAATGTGTGTATTTTCTCAGTGGTTTTCTTCAGAGCACACTGAACATCCCTGTGTTCTGCATTCTGGTAATTGTCCTTGTTTTCTAGAGGAATAAAGATTAAATATTGATGATATCACATGTAAGTCTGTAGAGCACTTTAACAATCCCTTCTATACATCTGTGCTTTACCTCTCATCTGTGCCGATGGCCTCTTTGCTCACACAGGTTGATTATTGCTTTCCAGGATGCTGTCCTCTTCCCTCTCCCTGCTGACAGAAGTGTAATTTCTCTTTTTTTTTCTCATTGCAGGTTATCCAACGGGCTATCCCACTGCTGCCCCAGCCTACAACCCAAACATGTATCCAACCAGCAGCCCCGGCTACGCTCCAGGTAAAAATCTGTGTATGGAGACAAGATGGGGCACGTAGAAGCATGCAGGAGGATTTATCTTTTGTGGCTTGGTGAACAAACCCCAGCAGTTTCCAGGGAAGGGGCCTATGTTACGTTCTTCCCTTCCCAATTCTGCCATTAACTTCACATCCTTCATGGGGTATATTTGTCTATGCTGCAAAGTACTTTTAAGCCACAAGTTATATCTTAATGCTAATCCCAGGAACTTTACAGTCCTCATCGCTGTGATACCTGCGCATTGATGGCTTTTAATATTTTCTGAAAGCCTCAAGCTGTCTCCCTGAGGTTGCCTTTCCTTTCTCCCTGCTTGTCCTCCTCTCCTCCTTCCATGTCGTAGATGCAGAAATGTCAGCAACCGTGTCCTGTTTGTTGTCTGGATCCCCCATGCCATGTCTTTACTGTCCCCCACCTTCCTCTGGAACTGATGGACTCTGGGTCTGTCCTAGCATCTTCTGTCCAGCTCCTGCCCTTCACACCAGCCTAAAATAGTTCTTCCAAAAATTCAGTAAGCTCTTCCTGGCCAAGCTCAGGAGACCTTCTGCCTTGGCTGTGGTGTCCTGGTTATCTCTGACAGCACCAGTTGCACACTTCTCCATAAAATGTTTTTCTCTTGGCTTTCCCATTTTGGCCAGTTGTTTCCTACCTTTGCCTCTTCCAGCTTTCCATGAAAACACAGCCAGGCTCTGTCCTTTATTCCCTCCTGCATTACTCCCCATCTATCTCTGGGAAACCTTACTTGGAGGCATAAGGTCTTAATTTTTCAGAGTCACCTTCATTTTTCACATCAGCCACACGCTCTTAACCATCCTCCTTTGCAGTTCCTCTGAACCATCCTACCAGGTAACATGTTCATCCTCTGTAACTCAGTCCCTACCCTGGAGCCCTGCTCTCTCTGCCATCTCCAACCTTGTCGATTTCTCCTCCATCTTTCTGGAGAGCTGGTACAAAAGTAATTCCCCAGCCCATTGCTTTAACCCTGTCACCCCCCTCTTAGCCTTCCTCTTGCTCATATCTAGTGCAGGCTACTTGTCTTTATTTACAGCTATGATTTTTGTTTTGACCAAAATGTATGGCTAGACTGCCAAGCTCCTTCCCTGTTGTTGACCACCATCTCTCCACACCTCCCTTCTATCTGGTTTCCACTGTTGTCTCTTGGCCAAACATGTACCCAGCCCATGTGGTTATGTTGCTCTGTGGATACAGAGAAAAGTCTGGATGGAGGAGGACACACACACATCCAGGATCTTCCTGCCTAGCCAGAGAGAGATGGAGAGGAGAAAGCCATGAAAGCATGTGAATAGCATGAGTAGAAACGCAGCCATGTCCTGTCCATCCTCATATTGGCTTATAGCCAAGGGCTGCAACTGGTAGAAGATTCATGTAGATTAGAACAGAATGTAATTTAAATACGGGAGCTGCTGTGAAGTACCTTCCAGCTGGGACACTTCTTATTCCAGAAGTGGACCTTTCACTGTTTTTAAGTCAGAGAAGTTAGTGTGAAGAAGGAGTCATGGAGTAATTCCCACCTGTCCACAAGGAGTTGTCTTCACCACAGCACAGACTAATGAGTTTGTGTGCGTAATGAGGAATATTTGACTTGCTCTGCTAAATCAGTCACTTATTTTTTATTTTTAAACTTGGAAACCTTTATATAAGTGGGGGTTTTTTTGGAATTAAAGACTTCTCTTAGGCCCCCACTCAGGAAATAATTTATCTGAAGTCAAACCTACATTTAAGTGCATTACAGAAACCAGCCGTTTGGAAGGACCAAGCAACCTTGACTTTTTAAAGCACAGTTAAGTTCTCTGCTTTCAGACAAATTCCCTGGGGGACAGGAGCCTCTTGGTGTAACAAAGGGTGATAGAAAAACAAGGGCTAAATAGCAGTTTCAAAATGTAACTCTTAGGAGTAAATGAAGTGAAAAGTAGTATAAGAAAAGGAAATCTCCATTTTCTATCAATCTTCAGGACTTTTTACCCAGAGAAGCTGTGGATGTTTCATCATTGGAAGAGTTAAAGACCAGGCTGGATGTGGCTTTGAGCAACCTGGTCTAGAGGAAGATGTCCCAGCCCACAGCATGGGGGTTGGAACTAGGTGGTCTTTGAAGGTCCCTTCCAACCCAAACCATTCTATGATCAGAACATTATTTATTAACTGTGGGGGTTTAAGCCTGTAGCGTGTTACCAGAGCCTTTCCTTCAAGGGACATGGTCGCACAGGTCAAATGTAAGAATTGGCAGTGTCTAAACTGATTGGAGAAGCATTTCTAAAATCAGGTCTGTGACTTTTGTCACATTTTTTTATGAAAAAGGCCTGAAAAAAATCTCTTGCCTACCTATTTCCAAGCACACATTTGAGATGAAAAATAATAACTCATCCTTTGTTTTGACTTCATGGCTTTTCAGTTGACCAAGATGTTTATTCTGAATGCTTCACCTCAAAATAGCTGTGGGATTTTAAAACTTCTGAATAAAGCTGTGTTTTCAGCAAAGTGTTCAGTAGTCACTGGAGGGAAATAGGTGCTTGTGTAATGAGCACAAAGCTGGACTTTGTAACAGTCTTGCTAAACCATTTCTCCTCTGAATTGCCAAGTTTTAGGTTCCTGGTTGTCGTAAAATCAGTGGATCCCCAGGCTTGGGAGCTTTCCAAGGTTGATGAAGCAGGAATGAGGGTTACTAAAAACTTTCAGTGCTGCCTTCTCCACGTCACAGCTTAAATTCACTGCTAGTTGCAAGGTTATTAAATAAAGCCATGTACTGTGAATAACTCTGTAAGGGACCTGTTGTGTTTTGTTTGGGTTTATGTGCTTCTGGTAGGGTCTTTAGCTTCATTTCTTCCCACTAAAAATCTTAATGTGTCATATGAAACAAGTTTTATTTCTCTAGATATGTGCTGGCCACCCTCAGATTCCCCTGGAGGATACAATACTGAAAGAGTAAAGTGAAAAGAGCTCCACAGCATAAAATAAAAAAAAGCCAAACCCACGAATTTATTAGTAGCTTGTCCTGCCAGAGGCTGACAACGTCCTTCCTGCTCAGCCAGGGATGTAAATACAGCAGCATTCCTGTGTATTGGCCTGGACATTATAGAATGTCTCTTGTCCCCAGCCTTGTGCAGGTAGCAGGTCCACCACTGAGTGGGGAGATGGCCAACGGGACACCCAAAGGAGAAGGAGCTTCAAATTACTGCAGGATGAGGAATTTTTGGAGGGTCTCTCTTGTTCCTTGTACATCTCAGACACAATCTTTGGAAGGCTGGAGTTTCTGTTAGAAAACATATTGAAGTAACCCCCAGAAATGCTTCATTGTTACCCAAGCAAAATACTTTTCTTTGCAAAATCTTGATGAAATCCACACATTCCCCTGGAAAGATTTTATTTCATCTCAGTTTTAATTTTCCAAATTAAAAATAAGAAAAAAAATTTTAAAAAGGAAATTTTCAAGTATTTTAAACAGCTGCAGCAATTGCCACTTTTAGGGAAGATTTTGTTCTCCTTAGCTCTGTAGACCTTAAGTTTCTAACCCCAGGCAACCTGCTCTAGTTGCAGATGTTCCTGCTCACTGCAGGGAGGATGGACTAGGTGACCTTGAAAGGTGCCATCCAACCCAAAGCATTCTACAATAACCCTTCCAGTCCAGGTCCCTCTATATTCAGTGGCGAGGAAGAAACACCTCCCTGGAGAGACATTTGACCCATCTTTGGGGACAGACTCCTCATGGGCACCTGTCCTACCAGGAAAGCTTGAGATTCTTCCTTCCTGGGATGTACTTCATGATCATAGAAACAGGAACCCAAAGGGGGTTTGTAGATGTTCTCTCAAGTAACTCTGATACATAATCAAGATACCTTCAGAGAAGGACACCTCTAGGATGATATTTTATGGGATTGCTTTCTTGGCATAGGTTAGGGTAGTAGGAATAGATTGAGAAATGGGACCCACCTAGCATGTAAAAGCCTAGGTCCTGGAGAGAACTGGAGGACAAGCATCCTTCTTTCAGGCAAAGAAGAAGTTGATTGCACCCACCACAAATACAAGAAAAAAGTTGATGTCCCAGCCCAGGCAGTGAAGAACCAGTCAAGAGGCCCAGGAGACAAGAAGAAACACAGGGATAATCCTGGAAATTGAGGTTCGCACAGGTGGGCAGCAGCAAGCCCTTAGATGCCCATTCTTGAGCCCCATTGTTCCTGCCATGGTGTCTCCAGCCTGTGACCTCCACCCAACAGAAAGGAGCCCCCACACTCGGCGAGGGCTGGCTTGTCCATTTGCCCTGGTCTCTTCTCCCTGAAAAAGGCTAGATCGGCCTTCAGAAGTTTTCTTTGTGATTGTTTGGTATGGAATAATCCACCTCAAACCTTGTTAGTAAGCGGCTTTTATAAGCACAAAACCACCAAGACTTTGATTTTTCCCTACCTTTGTCCTGGTTGCTGTGGCTGTGGGTGTCCTCTCTTTCATTAAGGATGCTTAACCTCCCCCATGCTTTGATTCTTGCTGTATTTTATCACTACAGTACTTCGCAGCAAGCAGTTCTGAAGATTAATTAAGGCTTGAGTTACTGATTTTTTTGTATTTTTTTTTTCTTGAAAGCAGTGCAAATAATTGTCTGTTGCTTCAGATTTGCATGATGTGAAAGGAGAAACGAAAGCCTTGGTCAATCTTCTTTGTGCCAGCCAGCCTTTTGTTCACTCCCCCACTCTCCCTTCTGAAGTGCAATCCTAATCTTTGGCGACTTGCTTTCTCTAAAAAAAAAAAAAAAAAAAATCCTCTGATCATTTTCGTCCCCCCTCGCCAAGATCTTTTTGTTGCTCAGCTTAATGCTCAAGCAAGAAAGCAGCCGTCTCTACATTTAAATTTAATTGCTCTGTTTATGGTTCTTAAGAAATGCTTTTAATAATTTACATATTAGACATCTCCTAATGTCCAGAAAGCTGACAGGTCATTTTGCATTGAGAACAAAAATCTTCCAGTGTGTAATGCAACATAGCTAAGCACTAAATTAGTGAGGAAATGGTGAAGATCAAAATCGCTGCTCCTCAGCTCCTCTTGTGCAGAAACCTCCATCCTCCCTATAAACAATCATGCAGCTCTTGAAATCAATGCAATTTAATATCTCGGCAGGGTCTTTTTTTCCCCACTGTTTGGAGATTTATCTCATCGGAGGCATGGTTCAGAGCCCTCAGCTTGATCGTGTGTAGCTGGGAGGAAAGATGCTTCCGAGGACTCTGCTATATGCTCAGACCAGCGGCTCAGGAGCAGGGGAAGCACCAGCGCCAGTTAGTGGAGAAAAAAAAAAAGCCTGTGTGATTCCGTGAGTGAGGACAGCATCTATCAACAGTATCTTCAGAGGCAGAGCAAAGGCTACAGAGGCAATCCTGGCACCGACCTTTCTTAAATTTAGAGGCTTTTTCAAGCTACTTGCAAGTTTTTCTTAATTTATGCTTTTTAAGATCCCAATTCAGCCACAGGTGGGATTCCACAGTAACAATTCAGGAAGCAGGCACAGGCTCCATTGCTCAGGACCTTCCAGCATTGTACCCACTGTCAGTAGGATCTTAGAATAACAGAATCATGGAATGTTTCAGGTTGGAAAGGACCCCTCAAGGTCATCTAGTCCGATCCCTCCGCAGGGAGCAGGGACATCTGCAACTAGAGCAGGTTGCTCAGAGCCCTGGCCAACCTCACCTGGAATGTTGCCAGGGATGGGGCATCAACCACCTCTCTGG
>JANHGN010025736.1:0-21741 GCA_024605025.1 Megaceryle maxima | reverse complement strand
TGCCCCATCCCTGGAAACATTCCAGGTGAGGTTGGCCAGGGCTCTGAGCAACCTGCTCTAGTTGCAGATGTCCCTGCCCATGGCAGGGGGTGTGGAGTAGATGACCTTGAGGGGTCCTTTCCAATCCAAAACATTCTATGATTCTATGAGATAGACCTTAAATGATAGTAGATAATCATGGCTGGATTGTAACCTCTCTGTAAAATGTAGCTCTTGCAAATGACCAGGAGATATTAATGTTCCTGGAAGCCTCCTTGGTTCACCTTTCATGTAGTTTTAAGTGATGGATTCTCCAAGGATCCATGATTTAATGTACAGGACATGCATAGCTCCCAGCCATCTCAGACCCAAATTACCTCGTTTTTTTGGTAAGTCTAATGCGGAGAGGAGAAACCGCAGAGGAAGGTTTCATATAACATCTAAATAAATTGTCTCATCAGTCTTGGAGATTAAAACCTTTGTGAATACCAGAGGCAAAAATGAATCTGATTTTGAATAAAAGCGTAAATGAAGAAGTGTTTCTGTCTCAGCGCTGGGAGTTTGCTCTCCAGTGTGATGTTCAGGAGTGCAGCCTACCATGGAAAATAAAGCAAGGCACTTGGGAAATCCTTAATAACTCACAAACCTTTGGGAGGGGTTACAGGCTCAGCACAGAATGTGATCAGTGCTCAAGTGGAGGAGAAATTTTCACTCTGAATCTCTCACTTCCCCCAAACCTCCTGGTTTTCTCTTGAAGAAGGTGAGGAGGGAGGAGCATGTTTCCATGTCTCCAGCAGCAGCATGCCATCCAGCCAGATCTTGCACCCATAAACATCTCCACGCAGCTGCTGATAGCCACACTGTCCAGTAAAGCATCGCTGTTGGGTGTCCTTCATGCACAGTATTTCTGTCACACACTAGGAGAGTGGTCTATGAGTTTTTGGTGGACCAACAGACCTGCAGCAGTGCTTCTCCACTCTCTCTGGGCAGTCTTGTCCAACCATTAGGACCTGTGTTGTAGCTGGTGTGGGCTGTGGCAACAGCACAAATTCTTCTTTGGCCTCCTCAAGCACTTGTCCCCAGCTTCCAGCCCTGTGGCCACTACAGATTTACAATTGCACCTTCAGAGAAGGTTATTTAAGAGTCTGAGCAAACACAGAGGGGTTTGAAACATCATTAGTCCTGCCTTTGGGCTGCAGAAAGCCCTGTCCAAGTAATGAAATCCCTTATGCAGGGTGTAGCGTCAAGCCTCTTAGGGGTAGGAACTTGCCTGGGAGAAGCAGTTATGATGTACAACTTTAAAATATCACCCCTGGGGCTGAAGGAAGGATAAAGAACCCACCCCCTCCTCTCGTGGTCCATGGTCTCCTTCCCAAATAGCTCCTCTTTCTGCCCCAGATAGTTTTGTCCAAGCCTGGCTGGTTCTGCTGTCAGAAAGAGTCCCTGTCTACAAAATCACACCTGTATTGTTCCTCTCTTGCCCAAAAGTCTTTTCTTTTTTTTTTTTTTTTTTTTTTTTTTTTTGTCCTTTAGAAGTTTCTTCAGTTGGCAGATCTGACCCAAAATCCCTTTACAGCATCTCTGGGGAAATCCTACCTGTCCTTTATGCCTCCCGTGTGGGGAGAGAAGGGGAACAGGAACATATGCTGACCTCCAACCTTCTATAGATCTTGGGGAATTCAGTAATTTGGTGTCAAATGAGTGTGTCAACAGTCTACCTGCTGCATTCACAAAAAATACCTTTCAAGAAGCCATAAATCAGTGACTTTCTTTGATTCCAGCTGCTGCATCATTTTACCCCCTTTACCCTCCACAACTTCACAGCGAGGACTAATCACTAAGCGGGTTGGTGAGGATTGATCAACCCTCGCTTAGTTTTCTTTCCTTAGTAGTTGAGTGTGTGAAATACGTGCTGAGGTACATAGAAAACTGGAGCTGATTTCTTTTTATAATGACAGCCTGAGCAGCTCCTTAAGCTGGTGAGCCGCAAGCTGTAATAACTGGCTGAGGCTTTCAAAAGATGTACATCTCCACTGGGGAGGTGGTGGCACTTAAACCAAGGATGGTGAGGGCCACCATTTGAGATTAGTCTGGAACAGAAAGTTAGGACAGATCCATAGTTCCAGGGGGAAGAAAACAAACAAATAAAAAAACCAAAACCAAACCCCACAAACCAAACCAACCAACCAAAACTAACAAAACCAACCAAACAAGAAGACACAACCCACAAAAAAACCCCCCTGAAAACCAGATGAAGACTTACCCAGAGGCACCAGCTTTGGAAGGGAGCCTGGTTGTAGGCTTGTGTTGGCGATCTGCCTTGTTCATAGGTGTGCTCCACAGAGCCTTTGGTGTAATGGCAGTTCTTAGATGAGCAGTGGCAATGTGTTTGGATATAGGATAAAGGTATAGCCAGTGCTGGTTCATCATGCAGAGGTGCATTATGGCAGTTAGTGTAAGACCTGTTTATCTTTCAGAAAATTTGAGACCTACATAATGACTGAATTCTGTTGGTCCCTTCTCAAATCTCACAATGTTTGGCTCTTGAGATTCTTCTGGATTATTTTACTTGGCTTCATAAATACTTTTTTGCAAACTGGGATGCTGGGTAAAGCCACTGCTTCTGCTAAATGTCCTTTCTAGAGTTTCTGAGGACCACCCAATGCTATGATGGGATGGTCACAGTGACCAGGACCTTGAGCACTGGTGGCACCTGTAATGCAAACAGCTCAAAAGGTTTTACTGTGAATAAAATGCCTTGCACACCAGGCTCAGCCTGTTTTCCATCTGAGAGACACAAGGCCAAGGACAACCGTTACTGGTCCCTACACACAGAGGTGACCAGTGTTATCTGGGGAGGTATGGTGGCTCTGCTGGCCACATCCCTTGGGTGTAGATCTTCATACAGGTCACTTAGGTCAGGAAACCAGTAGTTTGGGATTGGTGACTGGTATGTTGCAATGCAGTGTGCAAACCAACTCTCCTTGGGGAGCAGGTGGGGTGAGAGGAACCGCGGTGTGAAATTCCTACAGATAGTTGCCCTTAAAAGGTGGGGGAGGGAAGGAAGAGAGGAGCAAATTGGTTAAATATGACATAAATGTGGGAAGTTTTATCTTCACTGCTGTGTGTGACACCTCTTCTCTGTCTCCACTCAAGCTACACTTCTGATGAAGCAAGCCTGGCCACAGACCTCCTCGTCCTGTGCCACGGAGGGAACCTTCCACCTCCCGGTGGACACCGGGACTGAGAACAGAACTTATCAGGCTTCTTCTGCAGCATTCAGTAAATAAACCTTTTCTTCTGGGGTTTTACTTGGTTGTTTTGTACCCATTTGCCTCCCTTCCTGTGGACTATTTGGGGATGGGGTTATTTGCCATCATCAAATGGGATTATTCATGCCCATTCAGGTGTCCATGTGTCCCTGAGTGCTGAGCCCTGAACACAAGGTGAGGGTGCTCTAGGTCCTGGGGGTGCTCACTGACCCCATGTAGCAGATCCATCACCTTCCACTGCTAGACCTGCCTGGTGGGAGAGTTGCGCTGCTGCTGCTATTCCCTTCTGGGACGAAATGTGGCAGAGCTCTTGGTTTTTTTTTCTTCTGAAAATAAGGTAGCATCCCTGCTCCTTTCTTTTCCCTTGTGTTAAAAACATAAAGGAGCAGGAAAAGGAGAGCACCAACCCTCCTAGCACTCCTTCAGAGGAGGAAGTCAAGTGGAGACGTTGAGCTTTTAGTTGAGTGTTTGGTCGCCAGGAGCACCCTGAGCTTGTTTGCAGGTGTATATCTGCAGTGGTGATGTTCTGTTGTTGAACAGAATGGTGTGGGTAGAAAAAACAGAGGCTCATTATTTCCTGTTCCCTTGAAAGTAAAAGAGAATTCCAAAATAAAGCAAGAATTTCAAGGAACTTGGATGAAATTCCCAACTTTTAACTCAAACTGCCTGAGCAGAGGCAGGGGGAGGAGATGCTGCTTATGGATCGCAGCCAAACAGGTTTTTCCAGATGGAGCCTTGTAATCTCATCCCCTAAGAGGCCAAATAGTGCCTCCAGGAGGGATGATAAGCTCCCTGATAAGGCTGCGTTTCCCCTGGTATGTTGGATTTCCTTCTGCCCACTGCTCTTGCCTGCTCTTGCCTTCATATTGCCTGCTAAAGCCAGGTCATGGCCAGCATGGGGCATGCTGCAAGCAGGAGGTGGGACCACTGCTGGGTTAAAAATGCAAAATTAACCTTCCAAACACCCCTGGGACCTGGAGAAACTCCCAGTCATCTTTGGAGAAAAAAAAAATAAATAGAAGGTATCTTAGAGTGACTCTCCATGGACAGCATTTGCAAGGCTGGCACCATAATGCCCACGTATACATGTGGGTTGAAGCGTTCCTCACATCTGTCTGCTCCAGTCTCCCTTCTTGTGCTAAATTAAATCATTTATAGAATGGGATGAGAGAGAGGAAGAAATATTGTTGCTTCTTTTTGACAACAAGAATTATTAAAAGTAAACCTATTAAAAGCCTTTGGGAGACTTTGTATTTGAAAAGGGATGTTCCTACCATTCTTCGGGGTAGGAGCTATATGCTTGACACAGTGTGTGGACTTTGCATCTCGCCTAATTTCACACCAGATCAGATTTGAACAAATTGGAAATGTTTGGAAAAATCTCAACATGTAGTGAGTAGAAACCTAGATATTATTTGGCAAAATTCTTTTGGAGTTCAACCCATGCCTGGATGTGATTTCTTCTCCCCACTGCACCTCCAGGCAAGTGAGATTCCTCCCTCAAAATCCGAGAGGGCAAGAGCATCTACTGGGGTAGGAAAGGGTTTGGCTGTGGCCACCTAGTGTGCGTGATAAAGGGGATTAATAATGTAGACACCAGACAGACCCATGCAGTTTCACCTAATTTCCAGAGAACTGGCTTGGGCACATTTAATTTTGGTTGGCAGAGATGGTTCAGGCTGCTATCAGTGGTTGGCTTTGACAGAGCTCAGCTGGGAGATGCTGTCTCAAGAGCAGGCTCTGAAAAATCAGAAGCATTTCAGGTTGAGCATCCCAAATTGGTTCTGTCCTTTGGCTTGATCTCACATAGCCTAGGTTTTGTTCTTGAGAGAACAGCCTTCTCCTGGTGTCTTGTGGCAGGACTCATGAGCATCAGCAAGGTGTCAGATCTGAATGGAGAAGAGTCAAGGAAAAGCCTGGGAGATGAGTCCTTCTGTTCCCAGGGGGAAGAGTGCCCACCAGTACAGACTGGTGCCACACACTGAGCATGGGTAAATATGAATAAATACTCAATAGCTGCTCAGTAATTCCATACATCTGCACCAGCAAGACAGAAAAGGTGCTGAGGGCTCCACTGGTCTCAGAACCAGCAGTAAAAGACCATGACAAGACATGCATGAACTTAAAGGCTTAGTAAGGGCTGCCCAGGTGCCTTCATCCTGGTCTTGCCTAGAGTCTGGGGACATGCCTTTGCCTTTTGATATTTTGTCCTTTAATTGCGGGTTTTCAAAACTTGGTTTTGCCTGAAGTAGTTTGTTCTGTTGCATAGGTGCTCCAGTTGAGATCAGGGGGGTTATAGACACAAAGCTTTGCACACAGCAGTGAGCAAGGCTATAGATTTTATTGTCATTTCTGCCTCAGAGCCTCCTGTTTGCTTTTGTCTGGCTGGTGAAAATAGTGGCCAGGGAGGACTTCAGCAGAGGCAATGGGGCCAGGCAGCTGCCCATGCTGGTGTCCACACCATGGCATCATGAAGTCCCCGTGTTCACTGTTCTAAAGCTGTTCCTTCAGCCTCCTGAGTGCAGGGAAGATGGACAGACAATAAAGTGAGGAAACAGGACAGAGAAGGATGAGCTAAGCTGGAGGGTGGTGGAAAAAGCAGGACCAGGCACCTGAAACAAGTCACACTCAACTGAGCTATGAAATGATGTAGAACCTCCTGGAACTGCTCTGGGCTACTTATTCCTGCTCACAATCCACCATGGTGTGAGGTCCAAATTCTGCCCTGTGTTTTCTTCAGGGGATCTGTCTTCTGCTCCCTGGGGTAGGAGTGTGCTGAGTGCAGCTTCTGTACACACAGCTTGAATTTACAGGAAGAATGCAAGTTTGTTTTTGTAGAATCACGGAATCACAGAATAGTTTGGGTTGGAAAGGACTTTTGAAGATCATCTAGTCCAACCCCCCAGCAGTGAGCATCTTGCACTAGACAGGGTTGCTCAAAGCCTTGTCTAGCCTGACTGTGAACACTTTCAATAATGAGGCATCCACAGCATCTCTGGGCAACCTGTGCCGGTGTCTCATCACCGTCATCATGAGAAATTTGTTCCTTATGTCCAATTCATAAGCTTTCTTATAGGCCCCCTTTAAGTACTGAAAGGACACAATATGGTCTCCCCAGAGCCTTCTCATCTCTAGGTTGAAAAACCTCAACTCTCTCAGCCTTTCTCCATAGCAAAGGGCTTCTAGCCCTCTGCTCATTTCTGTGGCCTCCTCTGGACTTGCTCCAAACAGGTCCATGTCTCCCCTGTGCTGAGGACTCCAGAGCTGGACCCAGCACTGCAGGGGGGGTCTCACCAGAGCAGAGCAGAGCATAGGGGCAGAATCCCCTTCCTTGACCTGCTGCCCACGCTGCTCTGGCTGCAGCCCAGGATGCCATTGGCTTCTGGGCTGTGAGCACATGGTGCTGGCTCATGTCCAGATTTTCATCCCCAAGTCCTTCTCCACAGGGCTGCTCTCCATCCCTTCATCCCCCAGCCTGGGTTGATGCTGAGGATTGCCTCAACCCATGTGCAGGGCCTTTCACTTGGCCAGGTTGAACTTCCTGAACCCACTCCTCAAGCCTGTCCAGGTCCCTCTTGATTGGGTCCCATCCCTTCAGCATGTTGACTGCACCACATAGCTTGGTGTCATCTGCAAGCCTGCTGAGGGTGCATTTGACCCCACCATTTACATCATTGATAGAGATGTTTAGTAGTATTGGTCCCAGTACCAACCACTGTGGGACACTACTTGTTTCCATTTGGACATTGAGCTGTAGACTGTAACTCCAGACATGACCATGCATCCAATTCATTGTACATATAAAAAATCATGCTTGTGTTGAATCCTTCATGTGGAAACAAGAGGAGACAGCTCTACAAAATTCATCACAGAGGCTTCCCCCCCACCAGCTGCCTTTGTGCTATTATAGAAAAAAATTTATATGTGCAATTCAGGGCACTTCTATGTTGCAGGATCAATAAGGTTGAGATTCTAGAGTGACATGAGGGATTTAATCAGGAATTTTAATAGAAGCTGGAGCTTAAAGGCTCCTCGCTATTGCTTTCAAAATCCCAGCCTGCTGCTGAACCGCAAAGCGACAGAATCACGGGCCATGCCAACCTCCTAATCCTAATAAGGTATGAGATAGTCATAATTAGGCTTTCAAATTAGCTGTCAGACATGCTTTTCTGAGAGGAGCCTCCATCATGTTGGGTCATTAAAACTTGATTACACATCAGTTTTACCCACAAATTGTTCTATTTTTTTTCCAATTTAAAAACATGGAAGATGACACCTGCCTGCACTGTTATGTTTAATACCTTTCTTAATATCATAGAATCATAGAATGGTATCTAATGGTATCTAATGATATCATAGAATGGTTTCTAATATTGTAAGTAAATTGTCCATGATTCAGCAGATGGGAAACCGCAGCAAGTATTAGCATTCAAGGTGGTGAAGCCTCATGGCATTGAGCTGCTCCACACCTCCGGATGCCCATCAGAAATGAAGCATGATGCTGAGAAATGGCATCCCTTGAGGTCTTTGTTTGAAAAAGTGAGTTCAGACTAGCAAAAAATTGATATTGAGAAACAGGACGTTGGTGGGGCTGTAGGTGACGTTGTGTTCCTGGAGGACCTCACGATGGAGGAGTCTCCACTTCTGCGGCTGTGGTGAATACAGACATTTGGAACCTGCATCTCCTCTCACTGCTCCCATCTCTTATTTAAAGATAGGTGGTGTTCTGCTAATATGAGTCAGGAAAGGGGTCACAGCTATTCTGCTGTTTAATTAACACATTTCTTCCAATCTGCAGTAATCAGGGGGCGGTGAGATGCTGTTTGGATGTTCCTAGAAAGCTCCCTTATTATCTTCACGCTGTTTCAGTGCCAGGCAGATAATATGGGATATTAGTAGACTTGAAATCTCAGCCTTCCTTAATTGCTGCCCTGAACACTGGTTGAGTAAATTAGTTCATTATATTGGAGCATTTAGACATCTTATTGCTGGGATGAGCCTTGACATCTCTCCATCCTGCAGTCTTCGGGCCTTGTTTTCTCTAAGGATGATTTCTCCCAGCCCTCTCACAAGAGCTGGCTCCCATTTCTCACCAGTTGTCCCAGCCTACGTGCTTCTCCTTGCTCCTGTGAGCAGATTTTTTACCATTTCCATTTTTGTTTTAACTATTCATCCAACATCTTGAAGTCTTCAGCACTCTGGGGCATCCTGTGGCAGCAGCTCAGGTTTTAGTCTACCCTGAAGCAAAACCCTTAAAGCACACCTTGAAGTATTCTTGAGGATTTTTCCTCAAGTTAGCACTTAAGTAATAATGTTTCAGGGGCAACTTCATGGATCCTTCCTTGGAAATGCCTCTGAAGGTTGGGAATTCAGGTGCCATGTATCCTTCTGCAGGGACATCCCATCCTTGGGATAGGTTGCAGCTTCTTGAGATACTGAACTTGCCATGAAGTCTTATGGTACTTTGCTGCCAGGTAACAAGGATTGGATCATGCAGTTTTATTGTGGACCTGCTTAAGGCCACCTCTTTCTTTCCAGAGAGCAAAACTGATGGAAGGCATGGGCCTCAACCTCATATTCATCACAGAATCACAGAATGGTAGGGGTTAGGGTTAGGGTTAGATCTAGTTAGGTTAGATCTAGTCCAAGCCCCCTGCCAAAGTTGGGTCAGAGAGCAGGTTGCACGGGATTGCATCCAGGAGAGTTTTGAAAGTCTCCAGAGAAGGAGACTCCGTATCACAAGTCAGTAGATAGGAAGGTACCTTGAAAGGATGCAGAAGAGTGGAGATCCTTATGGGATGTCCTCAATCCAGCAAAACCCTTTACAAAACAGACAAATATGGTCAGACTTGCATTAGAGGATCTTGAGATGGTACTTCTGAGTCTTCCTGGAAGGAAAATACAATTTCAGAAGCACCAGAATACTCAGAACTTAATGCAAGTAGCAGCAAAACCCCAAAGTGACACCCCCAGCCAGCAGGTCAGCTGGTATCACATTATACTTGAGGTTATTTTTTCATTAAGTTAGGTTTATTTTGGGGGGAAAATGTCCATGTTTTGGGAAGGACCCTTCATTTGAGTTTGTTCCACATATATTCAGCATCTCTGCAAGATAAGTTCAGCTTTATCTAAGTGTAAATCTGGGGCTTGTATGCTCCAGCTAAACAGCCTGATGGGATGATGAGGAAGACTGGGGGATGCTGAAGTCCATTTTCTTTTCTTTACATCTGGTTGCAGTCTGCTGCATCAGGATCACAAGTATTGCAAGGGACATTTCCCGGGCTGCCCGCCTCTGCTTCACTGCTGCCCTCCCAAGCCCCTACTGCTCCCCCCAGCTTGGCCAGCAGCCTGTTGTGCCCATTTACTGAGCAGACCAAATGTCTTTGGTAATAAAGCAGATTTGCTGCTTTTGTCACTAATGCCAACAGCTGGCGTGCAGCAGGACAGGTCTGAAGGTGCTTGAGCATCACTTGGGTTGCTTCTTGAACCTGAAAGGTGAGTTCATGGTCGCAGACCTCCTTTGCAGGATAGGAGACTGCTTGGCACTATCCACCTTGATGAAATACTTCAACGTCATCCATCGTTTTCACCTTAATCTTAAGGTCTGGACCATTGGTGTTGTTGCTTTTCCAGTCATTGCCTGGGGACATCGGCAGGGGACAGCACTACTGTGCCATGAAATTAGAATTATAGAATTGTTCTTGTTGGAAAAGACCTTTAAGATCATCAAGTCCAGCCGTTAACCCAGCACTGCCAGGACACCACTAAACTATGTCCCTCAGCACTGCAGCTCCATGGCTTTGAAACCCCTCCAGGGATGGGGACTCCACCACTGCCCTGGGCAGCCTGGGACAGCCCTTGACAACCCTTGCGGCGAAGGAATTGTTCATGATATCCAACCTAAATCTCCCCTGGTGCAACTGAGGTCATTTCCTCTTTTTCTGTCACTTGTTCCTTGGATTAAGATCTACTGCTGAGTAGACCCTCCAGCAATTAAATTCTGGTTTTGCCCATCACACCCTGAGCAAAAAAAAGGTGAAAGGACAAAAATATTGGAAGGAGAGAAATTAAACCAGCATTCTCATCAAGTAGATGTTTAAAGGCAGGTAAGGAGGTGTGGGGATGCTGCTGTCTTAGGTGATCTAAGTGCTGGTTGAGTGACACCAAGTCATGTCTTGACCATTAGGAATACTCATCAGTTTGATGGCCTGGTATAGGCAGTGTGGGAAGAGATTGTACTGGGCTGGGTGAAAGATCATTTATCCAGTGGCTGAAGTGGCTGGATGCTGGACCCAGATGTCTCAGCTTGGTGGGTTTCATGGGTCATCCATAGATGCTGGATGCACCTCAATATGTGTTAAAATTAGTATCTCAGTGTCTCTCAGTATGTCTCCTCCATGATGAGTGATGCCCAGCAAGCAGCAAGTTCATCATGAATGGCAGCTCAAGTTGCTCATGTGCTGGGTGGACCATCTCTGCAGCTGTAACTCCTCATCCTAACTTGGACAACTTTTTGTCTTTGCCAGGGTACACTGCGGGGACTCCCTACAAAGTCCCACCGACCCAGAGTAACAACGCGCCTCCTCCCTACTCGCCATCTCCAAATCCATACCAAACCGCTATGTACCCCATCAGAAGTGCCTATCCACAGCAGAACCTGTACACCCAGGTAGGTGCCTCGCCAGCCATCATGGCAGCTCACTGGTGGCCTTGCTCAGCAGTGAAGCCAGGGTTCCTTCAGGGCTTTGTCCCTGGCTGCGCATCCATGTCCTGGTGTGATGGAGGGACCACATACTGGGATTTGGTGGATCTCTGGAATGCTGGTGTCTCTTTTGCCTCCTCTGTTGGATCCTCTGGATGAGGATTGGTCTTGTGTGGTTGTCAGTGTGCAGCAGAGTCAACACAGTGGCATCCCTGTGGCTTGGCCGGGTTGGGAATCAGGTCCCCTCCCCCAAAATCACATCTAACTGCCAGGGCTTGCTGGCTCCAGGGTAGTTCCTGTACCCACGTCTTCCCACCCTCCCTAGCTCTTAATGCTGCTCTTCCCCAGGGCAACAAATGAGTCTGTGTCACCAGAAGGCACACTTGCTGGCAGCTGTTGACATCTCACTTGACTTGTATCACCTTCCTGTCACCTCCCATGGAAAATCCCCTGTATCACCATCACAAGCTACTTCAGACATGACCTAGATTTGTGTCCCTATGGAGAAGCTCCCTCCTGAGCACCTGGATGGGTTTTCACTACTGTCTTCTCAGTTCCTGCACTGCCACCACCTCCAGCTATGTCCTGGAGCCAATAACATCCACAGGAATGCAATTTGGGTCATATGTCCTCTGAAATGCCTTTGATGCCCCTTCCCACTGAAGATCACAAGCTCCTCAAACAGTCTTTGGTGATTTAAGTGCTTCCCTAGCTTTCTTCCCTCTCTTGAGTATCAAATAAACAAATTCTCCAGCAGCTACAACCTCATGGATTGGTTTCTCCGTGCCTTGCTGCGATCGGAGCCTATCCTTTAGCCATTTTTATCACCTCTCTTTCCCTTAACTGAGCGTCACATAAAACAGTGGGGGACCAAACCCATCCCTGCCTACTGGTTCCTCCATGATCCCAGACACAGCAGGAGGTTGGCATCCACTAGCAGTGCTGACCAGCAAGCCTGAGATGAAGCAGGTCTTGCACATGTCGTTTCCTCATCTCTGCTTCCCAGGGACAGGCAAATAAGAGTTTTGACAGCTTGGAAGGGAGCAACAGAGAGAAGAAGATGGTTTGGTAGTTCCTTTCAGTACATTATGCTTACAGCACTCACAGCCTGGGATGTTCTTTCTCTGCAGCTGAGTTCTCAAGGCATCATTTCTTCGTGGGCCTAATTTATCTTAGCACCTCCTTCCTATTCCCCAGGGGAATGCCTTTCAGCATCTGTGATTTGTCTTATCAACCTTTGTAGCTCCTTAAAGAAAGAAGTAATTTAATAGTTTACTTGCATCTCATTCTCCCCTTAATCCAGACCTTCAGAGTTTCTCTAGAGGCTTTCACTAACACACGACAAAATCTCCCTTCGTTGTTTTAAACCCTCTAATCTTTCTGACTGTTCCTGGTTTGCAGGTACCACTGGTGTCCCAGCCTGTCCTGGGGACAGCAGTTCTCTCCTTTGTGCTGCTCATGTTTCAGGACCTTCACTCTTTTAGATGTGGAGCTTTTTCTGTTGCCTCCTTTCTTTTATTCCCGGCCATCCTTCCCCACATTGTTTGAAAACCTTGCAGGTCTCAGCACCCTGGATTTTAGAGCCCCTCTGTGTCCAATCAGAAACCCAGGAAGACAGCATGCTTCCTGGCCCCAAGCAAGCACCTTGGGATCATCTGAGAGTCATGTTTTCTACTTTTCTTTCATCTCTTGCTCATTTTCTATGCCAGCAGCCTAAGTCCTTTGGGTTCAGGCCCCATTTTATCCCACCAAACAGAGGCAACACAGTTTGTCCCTGGTGAACTGACTCTCCAACCCATGACACTGATCCCCCTCCCATTCCTGATGCCTTCATCCATCCCAGGAACCATCCCACAAATCCACAAGTCCAAGTTCAATGTCATCCTTGCTTGTCCAGTTCTCCAGGCACAGGAGCATGCTCATGGGAAGGACCAGCCCTTTGTCAGCCCTTGAATGATGTCCCATGGGCAGCTCTTTGTACCGCCAGCTACATGTGACACTGGTGTGTTTTAATATTCCTTCTGCAACACATCTGGAGGAGCTGAGGGCTTGAAGTCTTGTCTGTCACAGCAGAGATGTTCCAGGCTCACAGTATGAGCTGGGTTTGGGAACCTCCTATGTCTCATCTGCTGCAGGGGGTAGGTTTGGGGCCATGCTGCTAGAGACAGTAGGAGTGGCCCCGAGAGCATTACTACTCACTCCATAGGAGGATCTAAAGTCACAGAACCAAGAATTGTTTTGGTTGGAAGAGACCTTTAAGATCATCAAGTCCAACTGTGAACCCAGCACTACCAAGTCCTAGACCACGTCCTTTAGCACCACATCTTCATGGCTTTGAAACCCCTCCAGGGATGGGGACTCCACCACTGCCCTGGGCAGCCTGGGACAGGCCTTGACAGCACTTTTGCAGAAGAAATTGTTCCTCACGTCCAACCTAAACCTCTCCTGTCAAAACTGGAGGCCGTATCCTCTTGTCCTATTGCTTGTTCCTTAGGAAAAGTGACTGAGCCTCACAGGGCTCCAGCCTCCTTTCAGGGAGTTGTTGAGAGCGAGAAGGTCTCCCCTGAGCCTCCTTTTCTCCAGGATCAACAACCCCAGCTTCCTCAGCTACTCCTCACAAGACTTGTGCTCTAGACCCTTCCTCAGCTTTATTGCCCTTCTCTGGACATGCTCCAGCCGCTCAATGTCCTTCTTGGAGTGAAGGGCCCAAAACTGAACGCAGGATTTGAGGGGTGGCCTCCACAGTGCCCAGTCCAGGGGGATGAACCCTGCCCTGGTCCTGCTGCCCACCCTAGTGCTGATCCAAGCCAGGATGCTGGTGGCTTTTTCTTGTTCATGTGGGCACACCCTGGCTCATCTTCAGCTGCCTGTTGACCAGCACCCCCAGGTCCCTTTCCACCAGGCGGTTTCCAGACACTCTTCTCAAAGCCTGGAGCATTGCAGGGGGTTGTTGTGACCCAGAGGCAGGATCCAGCCCTTGGCCTTGTTGAACCTTATCCCATTGGCTTCAGCTCATTGATCCGGACTGGCTTGATGCCTCTGCAGAGCCTCCTCACCCTCCAGCAGATCAACACTCCTGCCCAACTTGATGTTGAGCAACATCAGTCACAGCTGATGTAACTCCTTGCTCACAGCACAGTCAGAGGCTGACACCCACTGCACAACACAGAGCTGGCGATTGACACTAAATAAAATACTGGGCCTCAAGTCACTGCTTTGTTTTCTGCTTTCAATTGAATGACAAAGATAATCTGTTGTGGTTTTTTTTCCCTTCTCAAACAGGGAGCTTATTATACCCAGCCAGTGTACGCGGCACAGCCTCACGTTATCCATCACACCACCGTGGTTCAGCCCAACAGCATCCCATCGGCCATCTATCCGGCCCCGGTCGCTGCGCCCAGGACCAATGGTGTGGCTATGGGGATGGTTGCTGGGACCACCATGGCAATGTCAGCAGGTAAGAAGGAAAATCTTTCCGTGTTCTGAGACATAGTTTCATGTCTTAGGTGGGACCCAGCCAAGCAACCTGTGCAGGAGGCTTGTCCTGGGTGAAAAACTCTCTGTGCATCCGACATATAGGTTGTATCTGGCAAGTGGCTTTAGAAGCTTCATGCCCACAGCTAGTTGCAGCTTTGTCTGATACTTTTGCTTGCTGGTTATTGCTCCATTGCAGGCAAAAATCGATTGATTTGCTCCTGATACTGATCTAACTCAATTTTTAGGTCAGCAGAGGAGACCTTGGGTTTGGCTCACTCTAGAAGGATGCACTCTTGCATTCTTAAATATATTATTCTTTCCTCTGTTCCATAAGTGGAGGAATATCCAGGTTTGTCCATCTTCAAATACTCTTGTATTTCTGTACTCGAGTTCCTTTTTTAGGATACTTAGCATCTTGCTTTCATTTGACTAAATGAACACTACCGTTGGTTTATGTATCCCAAATCCTCTGCCTTTGATATGCAGGATTGCTTCAAACTGCAATTAATTGATAGCACATTAAGTAAAGGATATGGGCTGGTTTTATTTTTTCCAAAGCCCTTATTTCTCTCATTAACAATTCTTAGGATTGTGTATTGAATTCTGCCAAGAAATGCATCATTCATCCTTTTGCATTTACATTAGCTGTGAAACAGGACTCGGTTATGGGACGCAGTCCCTGGTGCAAGCAGAGATACCACAGCCTGGGTATGACAAGAACCACTCTGAGAGATTAACTGTTGCTTATTCTTAGAAGTGGATCAATGTAATTAATGCACGTGGGATGTCTTAACATTTCATTAGGAGCATTTGCAGAGAGATATCCAGAAACTGAGAAGTTGTTTTAAGCTACTCCTAGAATGGAGTAGTTTGGGGCTGTATTCTCCCTCCCCATGCCTGCTGAAGGCACCCTGCAAATTCTCACCTTAAATCTCTCTGCGTATTAGCTGCAGGCAGAAAGAAAAGAGGCTGCAACCAGGCAAGTCCCTCTGCTTCATGTCTGGGAGAGGTTCACTCCTGCTGCTGCATCCCAAGGCTCTGTGGGTTTAAATGAAGCAAAAGAACCTCCACTGCCTTTGGGAGATGAGTGGCAAAGCTCTTCATTTTCCCTGGAAGGTCTGGGGATTTTTCTCATCTTCTTTTGCAATCCTCATCCCTTCCAGTTCGGTCCTTTAATGTTTCAGATCACTGCAGTGATCTGCTCTTGCTATTTAGTCTGGTGCATTTTGCAGGTGGAAGATGTCAGCAAGTTAGTGGGTAGCTCTGCTGCTGGTGTTTAGGGGCAAGCAAAATGGGAAAAAAGATGAGTAAAAGGGCCAAAAATAGCATGGTAAATATACTGGACCCTGAGATGGGTTTATTCTGTTCTTGGTTCTGGCTGATACCAACTGCATGAGTCAAACCCTTTTGATTCAGGTCTCATGGGCATAATAATACTAAAGAGATTTGAAGAAGGAAAAAAAAGGCAGCTGGTGCCATGCCTGCCTCTCCTCTGTGGTCTGCAGTACCATACCCTCAGAGTACCACTCCCCAGTTGGAGCTCTCCTCCTTCCTAAATAGTTCTCCATGCCATTGCAGGAACCTTGTTGACCACCCCACAACACACTGCTATTGGAGCACATCCAGTTTCCGTGCCAACATACAGGGCTCAAGGAACCCCCACCTACAGCTACGTACCTCCACACTGGTAAACCCACCGGCCAATTCATGTAAGTAAGTGATGCCTTTGCAGGTCTTGCTCTACTCACGTTGAATAATTTGCCACCAAGCACTGTCATTGCTTCTCTCCTTCTTACAAAGCTGCTGAATCCCTTTGTCTTTGACTCCAGAAGAGCCATCATTTCTCTGGTCCAGAGGAGGTCACAAAAACTATGAAAGGGCTGGAACCCCTCTGCTGTGAGGCCAGGCTGAGAGTTGGGCTTGTTCAGCCTGGAGAAGAAAAGGCTCCAGGGAGACCTTATTGAGGCCTTTCAGTACTGAAAGGGGCCTGTCAGAAAGATGGCCACAGACATTTTAGCAGGGCCCATTGTGATAGGACAAGGGTTGTTGGCTTTAAACTAAAAGAGGGAGATTTAGATGAGAGAGAAGGAAGAAATTTTTGATTATGAAGGTGGTGAGACCCTGTCCCAGGTTGCCCAGAGAGGTGGTCGATGCCCCATCCCTGGAAACATTCCAGGTGAGGTTGGCTGGGGCTCTGAGCAACCTGCTCTAGTTGCAGATGTTCCTGCTTCCTGCAGGGGGGTGGATTAGATGAGCTTGAAAGGTCCCTTCCCACCCAAACCATTCTGATTCTGTGATTTAGCACTGCTCCCTGGGGTTACAGAGGGTATTGGCAAAGCACAGTGTGCCTTGACCTTACATCTTGCTGCTCAGGGCATACAAGGCTTTACCAGGAAACATCAGGCATCAAGCAACTCTGAGCACAGTTGGACACTGTGAAGGTGGAAATGTTCATGCTTTTAAGGTTTTGAATGTGTCACTCTCTTATATAGAATCAGAGAATGGTATGTGTTTGAAGGGACCTTAATGACCACCTACTTCCAACTTCCCTGCCATGGGCAGGGACACCTCCCACTAGACCAGGTTACTCAAAGTCCCGTCCAACCTGGTCTTGAACACTTCCAGTGATGGAGTGTCCACAACTTCTCTGGGCAACCCGTTCCAGTGTCTCACCACCCTTACAGTAAAGAACTTCTTCCTAATATCTGATTTAAACCTACTCTCCTACAGTTTAAAGCCATTACCCTTCATCCTATCACTACCCTTCCTGATAAAGAGTCCCTCCCTATCTTTCATATCACTTGAATATGAAGGTTTTTCCCCCTGCTAAAACATGCTGTAACACTGTCTTGTTCATTAGCACCAGTGTTGCATGCAGCTGCCTGCAGCCAGCTGCAGGTTCATGTCGTGCTCAGGATCCCAGAAGTCCCAGTTGCTCATTTAAACACCCTTTGTGTGTTGCTGGAGCAGCCCTTGGGTCCATCATGCCCATTTAATGGGAAACAGTTGATGGGAACATGGGGAAGGCAGGGAGATCTCATCCAGCCCAGGAGGTTATCTGAAATCTCTCCCTGCTGCATATATTACTCTGGGCTAATCCTGCCCATGACAAATTGTTGTGCAATTAGCAGACAGCATCCCATCTGCATGTTTTTAATCCTGTCTATTGGATACCACCAGGCAAGCTGCTGCTTTCTCAGCTCCATGCCCAAGAAATTGCCTGCAGTGTGGTACAGGGATGGTTGAATCCTGTAGGCATAGAGTCATAAAATCATAGAAACACAGGGTGGTTGGGATTAGAAGGGACCTTTCAAGCTCATCTAGTCCAACCCCCCTGCAGGGACCAGGGACATCTGCAACTAGAGCAGGTTGCTCAGAGCCCTGGCCAACCTGACCTAGAATGTTTCCAGGGATGGGGCATCGACCACCTCTCTGGGCAACCTGGGCCAGGGTCTCACCACCATCAGAATAAAATTCTTCTTTATACCTGGTCTAGTCCATGCTGCACGAGGTGCAGAGGAGAGGGAAACAGCCCTGTCTGATCCTGCACCACTTCCTTCTAAGTCCATGTTTTTAATGTTTGTTCTCTTCCAGATCCGGAGTCAAATATTGTATGCAACTACACAAGTCTTACATCAGTGCTGTGGCCACCGTACTGCAGCACCTCGTCTGTTTGCAAGAACAAAAGAAAAAACAAAACAAACAAACAAAAAAGTGCAAGGGTCACTTTATGCATTCTTTAGTGGTTTTTGTAAAAGCTGCTTTTTCTAATCTTCTGCCTCTATTTTTTTTTTCCCTCTCCCCCTTCCTTCTCCCCACCCCACATAAATTGTGTAACACACATACTGACACTGAGCAATAGTAAAGTTCTCTCTTTGGTCCTATCGTTTGAAAGCTCAGAATATTCACTTTTCCAGCATTGCCCAGCTGAGTGGTGCGAAGATCCCTCCACTTCTCGTTTGTTTGGGTTCTTTCTGTTATTTTTCTGTTGTCGTTGTTGTTGATGAGAGCCTAGATTTTCTTCTTCGGCTAGTAAGAGTGGTTGATGTTCAGGGTACTTTGTGAAAAGCACAGCGCTGGTAGGCAGGCTTATTCTGATTTGGTTTGGGTATTTTTAGTTGAATAATATAAATTATTTAATCTTCCATAACATATTACAAAGAAAAATTGGTGTCTTCCAGATAGCTGTTGTGATAGATTATAAACGCATTATTTGCAGTGAAATTCTGAACTCATCCCTTCCTTTGTAGGAGTAAAAGACTATAAATATAATTAGCGATGTAACACGCTTGTCTTAGGAAGTAGGAGGACTGGTCACCATCGGGTCTTTGGTCTGCTTTTTTTGGGCAAACAGATCTGGCATGATGGGAAGAGAGCAGTGGAGAGACGCCTGCCCTGGTTGCATCTTGGACCACTTAGGAATATGAGATACTCCCCATCAGCCATGTCCTGGCACTGTGTGAGGGAGATGGCAGCTCCTTCCTTGCATGGCTACTGTCTGCAGGCAGAGATGTTGCAGGCAGCTGTTGAAGGAAGCAAGGAGATGTCCAAGGGTTGGTCTGAAGAGCTTTTCCAGGCCCCAGGAACAGTCTGAAGAGCTTCTCCAGGTCCAGAAGGTTGGCTTCCTTCTTCAGGTGTGATAAATGGTCTGAGGAGCTTCTTCAGGTCATAGGGTTGGTCTGAATTGCTTTGCCAGGTCCAAGGGTTGGTCTGAAGAGCTTCTTCAGGTCCAGGGGTCAGTCTGAAGAGCTTCTCCAGAGTCTGGTAATGTGAGGAAAGAGGGCGGCTGGTTGATGGAGAAGAGTCTTCGAGGCAGGGCAAAGGGGAAGATGGGTGGCTTCACCTTGCACTTGTGTCACTGGCAGAGCTGAGACCAAACCACGATGCCTCTGTGGAAATTGAGGTGCCTCCCTATTCTCTGGATTACAGCTGGGCTCAGAGACTTCCAGGAGAAATGTTCATCCAAGCACAAATCCCGGCACAACAGAGAAAGGCCAGAGAGGGAGATGATGTCCAGCAGCTCTGCTTGGCAAGCAGGGAGAAGCTGGGGGAAAAGGAAGCAATAGCAATAAATATGTCGCTTTCCTCATGGGAAGGCACCTGAGAAAAGGCGAGAGCAAGGAAGGTGATCCACAATGGAAATGGACCAGGCTGGGAGACAACAGGCACACAGAGGCTGCAGGCACTGGGGTAATTTCCGGGGGTCTGGCTTACCCAGGGGCCTGAGGATGTGAAGCCTGTTGTGGCTGGTGACATCCCACCTCAGGGTGTCCAGGTAGAGCAATACATTGTCCCGAGGGCAGCAGTTTGTTTGTGTTTGCAGACAATGCTTGTGGCCAGTTTATTTTTAAACCTATATCACCAAACCCAGCATAGAAACAAGATTTTTCATTTTTTTTTTTTTTTTTCCTAAAACAGAATCATTGTTGGGTTTTGATTTTTCCCTCAAGCGTGCCAAAGGAGTTACATGCACCCAGAGGCGTGTTTGCAACCCTCATGTCTCTTGGGCTCCCAGGTTGTCACAATGGACCAAATCCAGAGCCTTTAAAGAGGTCAAGTTAGGAGATGTGGATGGGAATCCTTCCTGGCACTGCCTGGTGTGGGTTTTCAACCCATGCATGGTGTTGAGTCAGTGCCCAGATGCCTCTATTGGTTGCTTTGCTTTGGTCATGCCTGGATCACATGTCCAGACAGAGGTGAGGGCAGTGGAGAACAAGACTGGAGGATCACCTTGACCTCCTGGTGATGTAGAGGTCAGACTGGAGGGTCTTTCAGAAGAGCAAGGTGACCAGTTGTTAGCACCCAGGTTAGACCTCCTTACTCTTGGTGGTGTCTCCCAGACTGGCTTCTGCTGCCATTGGAAGGAGCTAGTGGAGCTCCTTCCCATGAGCAAGGTCCAAATGGGGAGAAACAAGTTTAGGGACCCAAAAGGACTTTTCCTACTGCTGGTTGGTCCCAGATAGTTTGTGAGGTTGGGTGTTGGTGAGGGTGCTTCTTTACGGGGGTCGTTTGGTTGGTGCTGTTGGTTTTAAAGGAAATCTAGCAAAGCTCTGGTTGACCTTCCCAAACTCAAGGGGAATGGAATGTGTGAAGACTGAACACAAGTGCTCTGGGGTGGGGAGTGTGGATTTCTCCCATGTAGTACTTTGAGTTGCACGTTGTGTTTCTATCAAAGGAAAAGAAAAAAAAAAATTAAAAAAAAATCTGAGGGTTGCCCCTGCTTAAAGCCGAGGGTGAGCCTGTAAAAAGCAACAGGACATTTGGAAATACTACAACATCATCTTTCCACTGTTTGCAGCACGCTACAGTTAAACCAGGGCCGAAAAAAACAACCCAGTAGATCACAGGAATTGAAGACCTCTCAAATACCCTTTTTTGCTCTCACTGTTGACTTTGTGTTATGTATTAGGAGTGGTCTATCAGCACCGAAACACATAGGATAGAGTAAGCTCCAGCCAATCTAATGGCACTATGACTTGCAGGGTCAAATGAGCTTTGTTACTGCAGCCCAGGCTCTGCAGAGAACCTTCCTTCCCAGCAGACGCTGTCCCGTCACCAACCTAGGCACCTTTCACCCGTAATTGCTTTAGGAATGACTGCTAAAATTGTGGCCCAGGGCTAGGAAGGAGATACCACAATTTCTCCTGACAGGAAAGAAAAGACTTAAAGATGGGATAGAAAGCTCCAGCAGCCAAGCACGTAGTGTCACCCAGTTTTATCGCTAAAGAGATCTGACACAGGGTGGTTTTAATTCCTTCACTTGGATCAGTAGCAGATTGGATGCTCCTCATACCGTTATGCTCAGGCAGAAATACCCATTAATTTGTCCAGGGTGCAGAGGTGAAATATTCACTGTCTGTTGAGCAAGAGGCTTTGGTGAGAACATTTGGCAACTGGCGTTGGGTTTAGACTTGGACCACTGCATGGCTCCAGTGCCACCGCATGGCTCCAGGCTCGGGTATCTGCTTCCCAGTGTGATTTCATGGGGCCACAGGGAGATGCTCCCTGCCACCACATGGGGATGTGGGGCTTTATGCCCCCTTGGCTCATGCCAGCAGTGACCTGAAGCCTTGTCCCCTTCCCCATGGAGGGACATGGATTTTTGAATAAATGGGAGGAAAACCCATGATCCCAAGACCTTTCCTTGGTCAGGTCATGGCTTAAGTGAAGGTCCTGGGGAGGTTGAAGCCTGGTGGGGGACACTGATGGGGGCCACCGGCTGCTCAAATATTTCCAACTGATTCTAGTGATAATCTACCATGTTGTAAATTCCTGATAAGTGTGCGACAAACTTTAGCTTTTGCACATTCC
>JANHGN010025735.1:33254-45686 GCA_024605025.1 Megaceryle maxima | reverse complement strand
GTCCCAGTCGTGTCCCCTCCCAAGACCCCACAGCAGAGGGACTTTTGGGAAAGCAGCCTTGGTGCTCCGTGAGCCCCACTCGGCAGCAGCCACAACGTGGCGGGGCAGGGGGGGGGGAGGGAGGTGTTTCCTAGCACCTTTCCAGCTCTCAGTGCAAAGCACAGCACGGGGAGCACAGCTGTGGGGAAAATGAACCAGACCCCATGCAGGTGTTAGGAATCTAAATCCTAAGCAGCAGCCACTTTCTTCTGAAGAACTAGATTCCAAGATGAAGGTTTCCTTGGCAGAGGCAGCAGTGCCTGACTTTGCATGGCTGCCTTGCCACACATGAAGGTTGCTGTACCATATTGTTATGTGAAATGAAGAATAAAGGAGAGGCAAGTCTTACTCTTTGGCCCAAGTAACTACAAAAAAACCCAAACAAAAAACCCTGGAGTCCTCTGGCTTGCTAAAGACAGCTGTCATTTGGTTTCCTGTATGTGTCTGTGTACCTAACAAAGCCGGTTTTCCTCAAGAGGAGAGAGCATCACTGTACAAAGCAGGATGGAGCTGGCAACAAACATTTTCACAGCCTTTCTCAAGGTTGCACACCCAGCACTGCTGAGGGTCTTCACTCTCTTAACTTTCAGCTTCCCTGCTCTTTTGCCTCACTAACTTTCAGAAAGCAAGAGACACATCAAGTGTAATTGTTATCTGACCAAACAAGTCAGACAAACCAGCTTTAGCTCCAGATCAAGATGCCTAAATTCAGGTGTCTCCCTGTCTAAATAGGCTCAATGGATTCTGTTTACCCTAAAGGAGAGTCGCAGGAGCTTGTCCCCTAACTGGCAGCATAGTGACTAGCTCTCCATTGATCCTCAGACTGGTTTCTTGGCATCAACCCCAGCTCTATCCTACAGTCTCAATTCAGCACTTCAGTTCTTCGAAGCATCCATAGAGGACTGGTAGGTACCATGGAGGATCCTGAAGTCACCCACACACTTGCTGACCAGCAGCTGAAGACCAAGATACCCTAAAATATCATAAGCACCTCTTGGGTTGTTCATCTAGATCTAAAGCTGATGTGTGAAATGGATGAGGTGATTATATCACCTTGATTGTCTGACATAAATCTTACAGATGCCTTTCTCTGGGTGGAAACACACGCCTGCACTGAGGGTAGAGATTGAAAATGTTTCACATACATCATTGTAAATTAAAACTGGCAGCTACATTCCCCCATGCTAATAAAACTTGACTACTTCAGTCTTCCTAGAGCGTGCAATTAGGTTCTTTTTCCTTTAATTAAAAATGTTGCCCACATGCTTTCTCTTTATTTTACTTAAATTGTTTGTTAAGTAGCTTGGCCCCCTTTCAGAAGGGAGCTTTGATACCTCTCCTGACAGCACAACTCAGAGAAACACTTTTTTTTTTTAATTCATTCCCATCCTAGAGGCAGCAGTCAGAAATAAATAATGTCCAGCTAAAACTTTGAAAGAATGACAACCGTGGCAAGGTTTTAGGGAAAGAAAAATCAAACTATGGGACAATGCCTGCAACATCTGTCAAGGATTTAAACATCATTCTGCAGCCAGAACTTACCTGAGGCTGTCACAAAGGCAGAGGATGATTTTTTTTATTTTTTTTAAATACTTGTCTGAAAGCAAGAGTGGCTCAGGGACTGAAGAGGATGAGACAGCACTGAATAGAGGACCACAATGGTGGGATTCAACTACATAGGCAGCGTTCCAATCGATAGTGGCAGTGGGGGGAAAAGCAGACTAAATGGATTTGTTTGTAATTTCACCAAGGTCATTTATTAAAAAAGGTGAAGGAGAAAGGACTGGGTCTTGCTACTTCCTTTCAACACATGTAACCTGGGTCCACGCAGACTCCTGCAAATCAAATCTAATGTGCCTACTTTTCTTCTCGACAAGGATCTAAACCAAATGGGTTCTAATGAGATGCTTGAAAGAGAATGGAGGGGGATTTCAGGAAGCTCTTTATCTCTGAAAAAGAACCAACTGTTCAATTAAAATTCACTCTTAAAAGTGACTTAAAAGAAGGCTCTCTAACGGTCTTTGACACATTCCAATTTAACAGCTAACACTTTGTGGTTTTCTTCCCCTCCCTCTCATTTTCCCAAGTGCTATTCAACATAGCAATTTAATAAAAATTACATTTGAGAATTCTTTGTGCCAGTCTAAAGAACACAGCCTAAAATCTACGCAACTGCTATCTAGATGAGTGATTAATTTACACAAATGCAAATGACAGGAAAGCTGTTACTAATGAAAGGTGCAACACAGCTGAAGGTGGTTGGTGTTTCCATTGAAGACATTTCACAAAGTGAGAGAAAACCAGCAAGAGCTACACAAAACCAGAGACAATCAAAGAAAAAAAGAGAACACAACATCCATCTTTTAAAAAAATGAAGCCATATGATTTTTCTACCATAATTCCTAAATTAATTTTAATGGAATTTTAGGAGTTGGAAACAGGATGCTCAATCTGAGGTCTACCAAGCAGCCTACTTAGAAAGCATTTGGAGAGCAAAGGTTTTCACTGCATCTTTTAACTGATTCCTATAACTCTTTTCAACTAGAGTGGGGTTTTTTTTCCCCTTTTGTATCATATTAAAGCCTTTGCAAACTCTTAAGACTGTCAAGCAACCTCCAAAACTCTGGATGACTGGAGGAAGTCTTTCAATAGCAGTTCAGCATTTGAGTCTATGCACTAAATTTATACCTCATGTTTTCAGAGGAGCATCTGGAGTCTCTGAGTAGAAGCATCACAACACCCCACAAATAGGAATGCACCTATAAAGCTTTAGGCCAGTGGTTGTCAGTTTTTCCCCTCCACTGTGTTAAAAAACATCACAATAATCACATCCACAACTTAGAGAACTAATCCCGCTATCAGGACTGTTGCTTTTTGCCCCCACCTTAGACAGTGTCACTGCTTCCAGTAAAGATGACACCACCACAAGAACAGTTCTAAAAAGGAATTGAAAGATTTTTAACATTCAAAGGATTTTGGTTGGTTTCAACTTCATCAAAAAATTAGGCAACAGGAGGCTACCAAAGCAACACAAAGAAAATAAATGAGAATGTGCAAGACTGGAGGTACTGCTTCATCAGCAAGAAAAGAAGTACTCCTTCAGCTCCCAGGCTGTGCATCATCACACTGCTGAAGACCTTGGGTTGCAAAAACTGCCAGTAATTACCATGGTTTGAAAATCACTTTTTTTTTTTCCCCAGTAATTACTCTTGAATTTAAGAGATTCTGCATGTCCTCCTTTTGGTCTTTCATAGAGTTTGTGTCAGCAATAGCAGCACAGCTCTGGGGTAACATTGACTAAGAGCCATTTTGGCCATGTCTTTTAAGTTGCATGACCCCATAAAAGCAAATCTGTAAGTAGTTCTCTGGACCATATACATTTAAAGAAAGTTTTCCTCTGAATTAGGTCTAATCTGGTCCCATGGAGAGCGAGGTATTCATGAGTGAAACATACGGGGTGTGCTCCTGAAGGATGTCCGAGTTTAATTTCCTCCAAAAGGAATTCACTGAAGTTTTCAGAGCTGTGATAAAACTAAAGGAGGGTAACAGTATGATTGAGAGTTCTGCTTCAAAAGTGAACTAAACTAGCTCACCGACTTGGATGCATTTACTTAATTTTTGACAGATTGTACTGGAAAGCGATGCCTTTTCATTATCCAGATAGAGACTTAACTTGAAATATCTGCACCTTGCCTCTACAAGTTACACAGGTCTCATCAGATCATAAGAAGCAGCACATGGCAATGCAAAGGTAAGTGTTGTGTGTGGTGTTAACTTCTAGTAGGAGCTGGATGAATGATCTCCACTCTTTGTCCCAGCATCAGTTTCAGGGAATCTCTTTTTTTCCAGTGACAGAAGACACTTTGGAGAACTACATCACCATTGCCTTGTCATCCCTTTGAGTTTGAGCGTTACTAACATGGAGATAGGGCCCGAGATATTCAAGCACATGAGCAAAAATGTTCAACCTAGAGGGCTGTGGTGGTGTTTGGTTCTTAAAAAATATGAGTGAGCTAATGAATTGCACTCTCCTGTTGCCACAAGTTAAAAATCAAGTATCCAAATATGAAAGTTTAATGTGTGTGATTCATGCCATATTTCAAAACACTACATCATTCAGGTTTATAATTAGGCTTTTATATAGAGAGAGAAAATGAAGAGGATGAAAAACCTCAGAAAACAGCTCAAAGAGAAAGAACTTTCCACTGATGAAAAACAAAATGATGGAACAAAGTGACAAAAGACGGTGGACACCTAACAAAATACAGTGGGCTTTCAGAGTCTCGAGCCAGAAGACAACTCGACAGAGTCCTTTAAAAAAAGGAGGTTCTTTCATCCTAAGCAGAGGGGAATAAGGGGTAGCAGGTAGAGTGGGCAGAGATGAGATTAGGGGACTAGAGAAAGTGGTTGTAATTGTTTCAGTTTGCTGGGGTGGGGGGGAATTGGGCAGAAGTGTCTGAGAAATTGGGCATGGATAAATTTTCAGATTTTTTTATTCTGAAAAGACATGTCCGAGTACATAGAGTCTAAGAAAGCTAGACCTCAGTAACAGCAGAATTGTCCTTTTTATAGCTTCCCTGCTGATTCCCTCATTATTTAAATTGTAATGATCTGACAAGGCTGATTTGTGCTTTACTCAGATTTAACAACAGTAGCAGCAAACTGATAAAGCTTAAGAGTAAAGTAGCTTATTAGCACTGGCAGCTTAACCAACAAACATCACAAAAAGGATTTAAAGCAGAAATTGAATCCCCCCCCTTGCTTTTTGACCAATAACAGCAGAAGATACTTGATACCCACCAGTCAATCACATCAGTCACCAACCGCGATAGAACTGACGCAAGAAGCGATAGCAGAGAATTGACATAAAATCCATGGATACTGGGTCTGTCACCCCATCACCTCACAACGTGTGATCTCACTTACAAGGGGACAGACAGCGTAGGATCAAAGTTGAAAGGCTGAACATACACCACATTTTGTGACAAAGTTTACTAAGTATCTGAAGCCTCAACAAGTGTCACGCTCTTTCACGCACTATTTCAAGAAGGGTGCAAAGTAAGTAAGAGTGAGATTAAAAGAATAACCTTCTCCCTGCAGAGAAAGTGGAACAACTGATGCACTTGCATTCTGTCCCACAGAGATGATGCTAAAGAGACAACCACACCCTGTAGAGGATGAGTAGAGAGCAAACAAGGACACGAGCAAGCTTTCAGAAGAGCTTTCCATGTCACAAGGCTGGCCGGCCATGTTTGTACCCTTGTAGCTTGAGCTTCTTACACTTCGCTTGTCCAAAAGATCTGCTGCACTTCTTTAATGCAAGTGCCTTCTGTACCATGCTGTGTTCATGATTACAGTTGTGCCTGAAGGCACACGCTTTGGCACGGACCCACCAAAGATTGCATCAAGGCAAAGTTGGTATTACACGAGTATTAAACACATTAAGATACTGCTTTAGTCCTTCTGAACATAGGGACGACAAATCACACAGTCATGGGATCGTTTTGGTCAGGAAAGACCTTCAAGATTAAGAGTCCAAGTAGAACCCAGGACTGCCAAGCCCACCACTAAGCACCTCATCTACATGTCTTTCAAATACCTCCAGGGACAACCTGGGACTCCACCGCTTCCCTGGGCAGCCCTGTTCCAGTTCTTTACAATCCTTTCAGTGATGAAATGTTTCACAATCTCCAGTCTAAATAGAGCAACCTTTATTTTAGCACCTGAAAACAATAAGCAGCTTTTTTTTTTTTTTTTAAAGAAGTGACATAGAATGTAAAAATGGCCAAATTTCAAACTATGTGCTTGCCAAATAAGCCAGCCATGGCACGAGGAGATTGATGTTTGATTTGGTCCTGTAAAAACAGCTGAGAGAACGAAAGCAGCTGCATTTCAAAGCAAATTTCTGAGCCTCCAGACAGGAACAAAGGAAGGCAGCCAGATAAGGAAGCTCGGCTCAAAAGTAACAACTGCAAGATGAAAGACAAAGCCCTTGTTGCATGTGAAAAGGTACTACACGTTTTATCTTTTAGGTATCAGTTGCATTCCATACTGGCTACACAGAGTGTCAAATAGTGGATTCTCAAATGCTCATGCCGAAGCTGCTTAAAAAAAATTAATTAATTACATGTTGAACATTTACATCAGTTTAAAAACAAAATCTGACCTTCTCATGACAACAACAGGTTGCAAGGTCAATGCTCCAGTGCACTACCAAAGCTCATATACATGGTTAACAGGGATGGGGTGTAAGCTCAGGCTTGAAATATCTAAGCACCCTAGCACAAAAGTTCAAATTCCAACAGGGCTGACTCAGTTCTTCCGTCTTCCAAAGTACATAAATCTAATTCCACTACTGCAAAATGAATTTTTAAAAGCAGGGGTCCTTCTCCCTGCTGTGCCAGGGCTGAGGGTTCCCTGTCCTGGTATTTTGTTTCCTGCCATTCTTCATGAGAGAACTGAGTGGCAGGCTCTACATCGGGTCCAGCCATCAGGTGGTTACTTGTTGATAGTAAACATCTGGCTTTGAGAGCCTGATATCAAGTTCCAGAAATACAAATGACTTGCAATAATTTACAGTTAGTGCCATATAGTTCCAAATACTGCATTTTAAGATACTTCAGCTAAAATGTTTTGAGTGGCATAAAATCCAAAATTAAAAGCTATTTGTTGTTTGCTTATAAATACCTTATGAAGTATTATAGCATGCTAGCAATCTTCAGAATACACCAAATTTATCTTCTGAGTTGTTTGGCCAATGTCCACGATGCATGCACTCTTAATTATTTAACTGTTCTGCCCCCAGTAGCTGTGAGGAAAGCCAGTCGATCTCACTAGCATGAGGAAAAGCAAGGCAGCACTGCAAAAACCCAAGCCCCCCCAGCTCAGTAGAAAATGCCTACTGTAAATAATTTAATTATTCTTTTTCCCCTTAATTCTGAGTTACTGTGATTGCATTGAGAAAAATCAAGCATGTTTTGCAACTATCAGCTCACGTTTAGCAGACCCAGTTCTCCCTAACTCCACTGGGGTTATTCCTACAGAATTCCTCTCCAGATTTTTTTTTTTTAAATCTCCACCAAGGAAGTCAGTCCATGGACAGAGGGACAAAGCCAGGATCTAGAGAGCCAGCTAACAGAAGTAAAGGTAATTATGAGCTTAATGGAAGCATTCCAGCCTGTGAAGAAAAAAAGAGTATCTGGTGGAAGATAAACAGGTAGAAGCCTTTCTTAGAGAACAGTTGTTAGAGATTTAGACTGTGATGATAAAGAAATGAGTCATCATCCATCAGTATGAATACACTCTAACGTTAAATCATTTGATGTGGTAACTTAAAACCACAGTCAGTTTTAGATTCTTTTCTAAACCTACATCAAAGAGGAAGAACTTCCAATAATTCTCATTGAACACCACATTTCACACGCAGACTCGAGCAGTGCTTTTATAAAGCTCTCCCGAAGCACTGAGGAATTATCTCTGCAAAAAGGAAGGGACACAATGATATCAAGCTCCAGAAATACAAATGACTTGCAATAATTTACAGTTAGTGCCATATAGTTCCAACTGGGGAAAGGCATTTATGGGGCAAAACAACCTCCTCAAGATTAACCATCAGACCACGGCACAAATAGACAAAAGGGCCTTTAAAAAGCCCTGTCAAGTGTTGGAATCAGACTACACCACTTCAGTAGCTGCTAAAGCACTGCAAAATATTAACAACTTCCACTACTACCTCTGCAGAACTACAATGAGATCGTATTTATATTAACTTGAATGGTGTATCAACACCAAAATTACCATACCAGTTTGGGCTGTCTGATGGTCTCCTTATTCTGTTATTCATGTTTCAAAACTAAAATACTTCAGAGGAAGGTGTAAGAAATTCCAAGGGAAAAGTCTGCTCATCTACACCTTTTTTTGCAGATTAACAGTTTGGGTTTTTTCCTATGAGCATACAATGGGCACCACGCCCCTTGCCACATCTTCCAGAGAGTAAAAACCATCACTCAAGGAGGGATCCAGGGCAGAACACCACCTTGCAACTGAAAGGGCTACTGCCAACTTTGTGAACATTATATAATCGTGTCTTGCTGTTTCTAGCAAGGGAATAGATCCTCTGAAGTTCTAGAGGTATGAACAGTAAAGATGATCTTGAGATTTCAGCTCCAATAGTTTTGAAAAAAATACATTTAAACACAGCAAAGATATTTTTTGCAACCTTAGACAGATTAACGTTATACATCCCATGCAGTTTATAAATATCTTGGCATATCAAGTCTCAGGAAAGAGAGAGCAAGCATTCTCATTAAAAGCAAGCATCCTCCTAAATTCCAGCTGCTCCGAGGTTAAAGATGAACCTTTCAACTGCCCCCTCTTTTTCAAATTACCTCGATTTCTGAGAAAGCCGACAAAACCGTAGAGATATTAATACTATATCTTATGACATCAGCAGTCCAATTTTTCAAGTGGATGCAGTAAATAACTTGCAGAAAGATGGTATGATAACATTCTTAGAGGTCACTCACCAAATCAGTTTTCCTTGAGAAAGACAGATAAATCTTTCAATTCAAGCGGCGCTTCATAAACGTACTTCCTACATTTCAGCGATGAGAAGCACAAGAGGAAAAGCTTTCCAATTTATTGTGTGACACTTCTTCACTGACAATCTATACCTAGGAGGAGTTTGTGGCTTGTTGGAACAAGATGTATCTTTGGGGACACAGTATCTTCAGAGTGCAGTGCACACTGACTGACAAAAGCAACCCTTCCCAGCTAGAGGCATTTTAAGAGTTAGTAGTGGGGTGCATTCAGTATCTGTACAATCTCTGAATGAACTGAACCAGTACTGTGCCTCTCCTGGACAGTAGAGTTGGGGAAATAAATGCATGGAGGTGGTAGAATCACTTATGTGCTCCAAAGCCCCCTCTTTGATTGATTTGAAAAGAATTTGGGCTGTTTCTCAGAATAAATTTGGTATCTCTCCAGTTAATTCTGTGTTTTCAAGGTAAAGGGCCAGAGGAAGGCTGACTGCTTAGAAGTTTGATGTTAGGTACACCCTTTTAAAAGGTCAGCATTTCAAGAGTTAAGGGTTTTACAGCAACATCAGCTCAAGGTGCTGCAAAGATAAGCATCTTTTCCTGCCCTTGCTGAATGTAGCTTGACTTCAGGTCCATTAAGAAAGCTGCTAGAGACCATTTCATTCAGTACTGGCTTTTTTATGACCCCTCCTACAAAGTTTGCAGTTAGTCTTCTACAACTGCTTTGCTGTCCCAATGTTAATTCTTATCTAATTAGATTGAATTTGCTGAACTTTACCAAGCGTGTTTCTTTTCCTGCTGCTCCTTTCTAGCTACAAAGTTAACACCGTTCTGTGGAATCTCAAGCTCTTTTCCTAACAAAACACAATAGTTTACAGAAATTTAACAAGAAAACATCACATTACTATATAGTACTTAGTGAACAAGCTAAAAATGCATTCAAGTCTTGAAGCAATTCTCTGAGAAACATCATTCAGATGATTTTAAAAGTAATGCAGAAGTTTGTTCAATGGCCTACAAGTTATTTTAAAGGGTGTCCCAAAACCAGAGCTACTGTTCCCCACAAGCTTTGCTTATGTGCTCTATCTCTGTACCAGACAGAAGGCTGTGCAGAGCCAGCTATTAGGAAAATCTAATCAGACAAAGGCCTCAGAAGCCCCTATTATCCAAGTCAAGATGCAGACTTGCCTATCCAGGATGTGGAACCTAAAATTTTCCTCTACAGGGCAAACAAAGAATTTTTAAGTCTTCAAATCCTTGAAAGAACTGATAATTTTTTAACTGAAGGCACCCACTTGAGCATAACCTACCAAAAGTGAACACTCATTTAGGAAGGCAGTAGAAGCCAAAGGGTCACTGCAAACACACATCCAGCATTGTTCAAGAAGCTCTGGAGAAACTCAGCTGAAGGCACTTTTTTCTGAACATCTCAGGCTGGTGAGGTAGGAGAGAGGGAACAAACCAGCAAGGCAAAGGTTTTGGGCACACGTAGTACAACTGCCTTTCTGAGGGGATCCAGTCCTTCTAGTATGCACTGGACCGTGTTTCAATTATTCTTTGAAATACATTCTATTTTCTGTAAATTTTCTATATAAGAAGCAGAAATTAAGTCGTTTGCAGCAAATGATTGTATGTTAACACTTATCCATCCAAAGAAATCTCTCTACATCTGCTTGGGGAGAGTGAGGAGGCAGGGCACAGATAAAAATAGAAGAATGAAATAGTTATTTTTTTTAAATTTATTTGCAGCATGGTAACTTAAAAGACTGGTGCACATAGTATTTGAAGTCTTAAATTATGTTTACATACCAATGTTAGGGAGAAATTACTTAATGTCTGTATTCTAAAGTGACTGATCCAAATCAATTCAGGTAAGCAAAACATTATGCATAGCTTATTTTAAACATTCACTTCAAATTGCAATAATGTTAAACACAAAGTACTTGTTAAGCCAATTTTATTTTCCAGTTTAAGTAATAGGATCCTTCTAGTGTATTTTTACCCCTTTTCACATAGAAGTATTTGAAAAACCCGTAGTGAATTATATGTGGGATCATCAACATCTCAAAGGGTTCAGCTCAGCGATGCCCCCGTCCCTGTATTTCAAACCTGTATTTTCTTTATTACAAAACACTTATTGTATTACAGGTTTGTTGTTGGATACCATATGAAAACCAACTTCTTTTTAGCCATTGTGTTAATATTTAACCTTTAAACTACTGTTTAGTGAAACACAGTAATGTGCTATTAAAACATATAGAAGGCAAATCTCAGTTCTAAGGAGCAAACATCTATCAAAATAATAAAAAAAAAAGTAACATTACATAGTGAAGAGGGATACTGACAGAAGGGTATGGTAAAGTACGTACAGAAAACTACTCAGTGGTACTACCTCTGCAAAGCCTGAATGACATTCTGGAGACACTGAATAAACTCGGAAGTGGGCTTCTTGCATAGCTTCTTCAGCAGAAGGTTGTCACCCAATCGTGCTAGAGAGAAATACAGTGAATTGTCCAAAACATTCAAGTAGCAAACCCAAGGAATTGTAACAACTCAAATCCCAAAGCCTTTCTCTTATCGCATTGCATTCAATGTTTTTTTGCCTTTATTCCCCCCACCCCCGTCTTTTGGCACGTTTTTTGGGCTGCTGGTGGTGTCAATTAGCTTTTTTTCATTTCTCTTATTAGTGTCCAAAGCCATTTAAATACAAAGCACAAAGGAACAGCCAGTAAGGTACATTGCTTACAAAGTGAATTCTGCCTCTGCGTGGAGTCAGCAGATGGCAGAAATATTTTAGAAGAGGTGGGAGACTTGCCTTGCTGAGTGGCAAGAGCAGGAAAAATCAAGAGAAACACAACTTAAAGCAAGTAAATCGCAGAGATTGGCCTCATTAAAGAAAATCCTATTAGAAGCCTTATCAACTTAAAGCTAGGCAAAGAAAGCATCTTCTGCTAACAGCATTACTGCTGTGACCCACAACCACATGCCAGTGTCCTGGCCCCAAACTTTTCTTCACCTGATAACGCTTATTCTTTTCCGAGCAGTGGTATCTGACAACTGCATTTCCACCAGTATATGCATCTCAACTAACAGCATATACTCTAGGGCCAGTCATTTCTACTCTTACTTCTCAGGGTGCATCATTGTGTTGACAACCAAGTATCATTTCTGGTTTTCAAATCTGATTTCATTTCAAGAAAGTATTTTACTAGAAGATCAGTTTGCAAATTAAACTGATTTTTTTTTCAATTGCATAGAAAATAAAGATGTCATTTTTTTTTTCCCTGTGGGATGCACCTGACATTAGAATTGAAAAATGCTTGCAGTTCATTGCACTGGAGTAACACTGGCATAAGACACACACATTTTATGTTGTCTTCCTTACATCACACCTACTACAGCAGGGACTTCTCAGTAATCTGAACTTACTTACGAATTTGATTTCGTCATGCTTCAGCTCCCTGCCAGAAAGCACTCTGTATGGTTATTTCTAACAGATAACCACCACTGCTTGAAGAGACCAGAAAGCAAAAACCCACGGGGGGGGAACACCGACATCAGAGCTCTGTGTGTCATCTGGTTTGGTAAACTACATTGTTCTTTTCACAAAACAACTTCTGTGTGGCATTGCTCCAAATAAGCAAATCTCACGACATTTGGATTGAAAAGTATTTCATTAGAAGACAAAAATCAAATATAGGGTATCTTTTAATTTGATAAGGAAGACAGTGTAAGCACATTATTCTGTCTTTCTTTTAAAAGTGGGGGAGGGGGGTTGTGTCTACTACGATTGGTATGTAGCTGTGGTTTGCTCCGCAGATTTCTGAGCATTGTCCGTAGAAAATGCCTGGGCGTG
>JANHGN010025735.1:4121-22221 GCA_024605025.1 Megaceryle maxima | reverse complement strand
AAGTAAAGCCGAATTCAGAATCTGGTAGAGAAAAAAAAAAAGGCAATCACCTTGTATAATTTTTTAAAAATTAAACCTTTTGTTTATAGTGGGTTTTGGTTTTGTTTCCCCCCCCCCCCCAATAGAGCTGTCCTGTCTCTAGTTGACTAGTGATTAAAATATTTTAATCACACACCCCCCCCCTTATTGAGGGAATATCTATAACATCACCAGACCAAGTGTTTTCTGCTCAGACATAACATACATGCTGTATAAAGGCAAGAATGCATAGCTTCCCTCAAAAGAAGCATACATCAAAGACAGACCATAATTAAGAGCTGTATCAAGCTGAGGACACTGTCACTTTGACAGTTCTTCTGAATCTAAGAGAACACAAATTGAATTTCATTAGGAACATTTATGCTCACAGCCAGTATTGAAGTTTGAGGAAAAGCCCTGCATAGTTCTGGATCTTAACATAAGACATGGCATAGAGCCAAACAGACTTAAGAGCTGTAGTCTAGTGTAGATAATAGCTACTAAATCTTTCTACCTCCAATTTGAAGAGAAGGCCTGCTATAACACGAAAGAACACCGCCACAGATACCACAAGAGATAAGAGGTTGCTGCAGACACTTCAGTCTCTGCACAGTCCAAGGACTAAGTAGATCATAATTAAATCTAATGCTTATTCTTAGAATAACTCGTTGACCTAGAAAACTTACTTTCTAGATTAAGCATATCTATTATGTGTTCAAAACAACATGAGAGGCATTTTTAATGTCTCATCCATACAGAAAGATGTGAATTACATACAGACTGGGAACTGGAAGTGCAATACCTAACCTCTACTAGTTTCCCCAGGTGGACATACAGCCTACAGTCAGATAAGCTTCTGACTGTAGCTGAGCCAAGTGTAAGATATTATGGACTCCTGTGGCTTGTAAGATCTTCTTCCACCCAAGCTACTGCTCCTTGAAATGTGTTTGCAAAACTAAAGATCTAGTCATCATCTGATCTGTTCTGTCAATTTAAACCGAAATGACTTTGCTAGAAGACTGAAAGCTACTACATAGGCAGTTGTACTGGTAGGCTGGGGTACAAAGGAAGAAATACAGACAACAGCAGTGAGAACCAGCTTAAAAAAAAAGTATACATACATATATATTTATATAAAAAGAGGGTAATCAGAAGCAATAATGTTCTGTATCACCAGATCAGGTCATCTGACCACAGCTTTCTTCTGATCTAAGGACACCTTTCTACAGTTTAGTCGATTCCTAGAAAATTTAGTAATTCAAATGTCAATTAGCCTCCCACACCTACCCATTCTACCCTGCATGAGGAAGAGGCTCTTCTCAGTAACCTGTTCTTAAAACAAACCAACCAAACAACCCAATATAATAAGAGCCCAGAGAGCACTCAAATTCTCAAGAGGTCAACCTGAGAAGAGATGAAGACAGTCTGAAGTACAATGAAGTAGTTGTGTAGGCTTTTTACACGACCAACATAAACTTTATGGAAGGATTTTATGTTCTATTCTGTTCTCAGGAAAAAGGATAACCAGAAGTCAGACACACTGATTTTTGCTTTTGAAGGCAAGAGGTAGGGGAGTATCACCAGAAAGAGGTAACACATCTGAGCAAAAACATCATTAGTTTCACAAGTTTTGCTCTTTCTCTGTAACCAGAAACAGGTGAAATTTTTGTTTTTTGAAAAGGAGACATTCTGAGTAGGGGATGATCAAGGAGCTTAATGAGAAGATAAATGACAGAAGCCATTGAACATGTCATGTTAGAGTGGGATATGAACACAGGGTGAGTTAAGGGAGAAGATATAAAACTTCACTGTAATGAATTCTAATCTTAATACATATTAACACTACCAACAGTGCCAAAGCAAGAGGAAAAAAAAAAAAGAATACTATTATTTTTCCACCAGGCTTTTTGACATTGTCTGCTCATTCAGGTCAATTAAAAAAAGGCAGAAAGTTGACAGGCTAAGTGATTAGGCCAACAGCTTTCATGGATTGTAAAGAGAGCAGTGGTAATCTACCGACACAATCTGGATTGCCATTAGAGAGGTGGATTTGCTGCCTGTGTTTGGGAACATGGCAAGAAAAACAGCACTGCTAAGACTGATATACTGGAAAGGTGAGGGAAAGAAAATGGATTGTACACAGAGAATTACTCACATCTTCAACTTTGCTTCTGAAAAGGTGTCAAAGTATTGACCCTCAAAGATTTCTCAGCTGCCTCCTGCAACAGACAGCTCAAACGTAAGACGTTTTGCCCATGTAGTCTATGTACTGGTCCCAGTTGCTCTCATTTTTCACTGTTTCTTATTGAATAAAACTGGTTTGTTGTCTTGATTATGGAGACAGATCAGTTAGCAACTAATCCTCCCAGATGACCATCAACTGTTGTCCCACCTATCATCCACTCGCTTTTTCAATTTGCTTATCCTATAATCCCCGAAAGACTCCTCCCTGAGAAAGGGGTGCTGTACACTTCAGAAAGCTATTTTGTCAATCTGTCCCCAGAAGGACTACATCAGGGAAACACAAGACAAGAGCTTTCCTCATCCAGACCATTTACTTGTGGTGGAGTTATTGTTCTCAGGGACTATCACAGACTAAAACAAAAACTTAGGTCTGAAGGGACCTCTGAAGGTAACCTAGCTCAAACTCCTGCTCACAGAAGGGTCACTTCAAAGCTGGAAAATATGTTACTTGAAACTTGGCAAGGTCCAAAGCATCTACAAGGATGGGAGATTCCATAAACACTCTCAGCAATCTGTTCCAATCCAGCAAATGTGTTCCAGTCACTCTCATGGTTAACAGTTTCCTTCATGTACAACCTCAATTTCCTTCACTGCAACTTGTGATAACTGGCTCTTGGCCCTTTTACTGCACACCTCTGAAAAGTATCTGAGTTCATTTTCTCTATAATCCCCTTAAGGTGGTAGAAGGCAGCAGACAGATCTCTCAGCCTGTGCCTTACTAAATAAATTCAGTTCCTCAGCCTCTCCTTGAACAGCATGTTTCCTGTCCCCCTAATCACCTTTCTTGTACTGGGCTGCTCTAAAATAGGCACAGGCCTTCAAATGCTATCTTCCCAGTCCCAAGTACAGGGGTACCACTGCCCTCACCCTGCTGGCTACATTCTTGCCAAGACCACCCCTCTGAGGCTATCCTCCATTGCTCCTAGGATGCACTACTGACTTGTGTTCAGCCTGCTGTCCACAAGGACCTCCCCTGGTTCTTTTCCACTCAATAACTACACAGCCACTCAGCTTGGGCTGATGCACAATGTTGTTAGTTCCAGATGCAGGACTTGCCATTTGTCTTTGCACAGTGTCTTAGGGGTTCCTGTTGGCCAACTTCTATGGAATGTTGAGGTTCCTCTGAACAAGAGCCCAGCCCTGCCCTCTAGCATATCAACCATTCCCACCAGTTGGATGTCAGCTGACAACTTGCTGAGAGCATCTTCTTTCCTACTATCCTCATCACTGATGAAGATGTTAAACAGCATGAGATTCAGTAAGCTGTTTGCAGGAAAACAGCCCTTGACTTCACTATCAAGAAAATAACTTCATCCATAAGCTTTCTGGACTATGTTATGAGCACAAGGACCAAAGAGTGAATACTGCAAACAAGACAACTTAAGGATGTACCTCAAAAGCTTTCTCAAGAAAACTATTCCAGAGAACTCAAAAGACTTTGTAATATCAACATTTCACATCCTCATTTCATCAAGTCTTATATTTAAAGTGTAAATATACAAAGGACTTTCAAGGAGATATTCACCTGAAAGGCTGCATGGAACTCCTAGAAACTGACTGTCATTTAGGATTAAGATCCTTCAATAAAGTAAAAACCAATAAGCATTCTATAACACTCTAGTAACCAAATTAAATGTCTTAGCATTATTTTCTGCCCTTATTTTCTTGCTAACTCTTTGAAAAAGTGACTGTAGAACAAACCGAAGGAAGTATGTTTGACTTCTCAAAGCTGACAGTTTCTCCCTAATGAAGGGGTAAAAAAGCATCCAATTACAAAACAAAAAGGAAAATGACATTTATTGCCACCATAGCCCTAACACGAGAGCTCTCTGCACAGTAAAGCCATTACTCTTTCTGCATCAGCATTAGAGAACTGCTCTTCCTGCTACATTTTATCATAAAGCTACGTATTGTAGCCTGTAAACATTTTCTTAAAAGGAAGAATTAAATGTCAGCTCGAGAGATAGGAAATAGAAGTAACACCATGCATCACAGTCAAAGACCACCAATGTCACTGTAGTTAAGACAAAACCACCAAGAATTGATGGGGGTCTTCATTTGTATTTCACATCTTCACTTCATGGTAGCTTCCCTAATCGCAGGCAGTCCTCAAAGCAGCAGCACAGCTGACTAAACCCTTGGGTTGAACTGGCATCTCGGCATCATTCATTCCAGACTTACTTTGCCAAGATTTAATTTTGTCCAGGAATACCAAGGGATTTTGTCTTTACACTGCGCTTGAGGAAAAGTAAGGCATAAATCTGTAAAAATGCCAAGACAAAAAAGGAACAAAACAAAACCCTATAACCTTTGCAACAGAACAAACAAAAAAAACCCAACACCCAAAAAAAGCCCAAAGAAACCCTACCAAACAAGAAGCTTCCTCAGGAACTCTGCCTAAGATCTGGGAGCACACAAGAAATTAAGCTTGCCAGACTGGTGATGTGCTTTCCTCACAAAGTAACAGGCAACTTTACACCCTTAAGAAAGTGGATCAAGTCAAGTCACAAGCAACCAACTGTGTAAAAAAACTGGAACCTTTACACCACTCATACTTTTCATACACACGACCTGAACATGAAAGACAACTGCTGCTTCACAAAGGGATTTTTTTCCCAGTGTTAAAGATCATGTTTTAAGAACATCATCTCAACCCCCCCCCCCCCCAAGCCCTGGGAATACCCAGAAGTGACCAAAGTTCTCAGTTGTGGCTACACTTCAGTAAAAATGGCAACTCTGATCTTGTTAATTCCCCTCTCCATTGTTTCCAGTATGACAGGATGAAGCTTCTACCTAACAAAGTCGTACCAATGAAGGCCAAGTGGAGTCTTCTGCTAAAGCTCTACTCCTACCAGTGCATGGGTACTGCAAGTATTACAGTGAGCTTTAAATGCATAGTATAAGCTTGCTATGCTACAGTATACATTGAGCATAAACCTTCTACCCTATGAACACATTTCTGGTTGAACATATTTACTGATACCTACCAGAAACTGGCATGAGCAAGAAATGCTGCCTGCCTTTCTCCCAAAAAACTCTCATTCCAAAAAAAGACTCCCAAGTTCTGTACACAAGAATTCCAGAAAATAAATGGTTGGGCAGCAAACCCAGCAACTAACTTAGCAAAATAACTCAGCAAGGACAGAGAACCTGAAAAAGAGAAGCTGAAGGTACTGGCTTTTAGTCAAACTGCCTGCCACTTAAAACCTATTCTATTTAGCAACCAACACCGAGGATGATCTATCCCTTTCCTCTAATTAAAAGCAGAAAGCCAACAACCACCAAAAAAAAAAAAAACCCAAACCATACAACAGAGACCTGTAACTGACCAGCAATTGATCAATTTATACTTCTATCAACTCTTAGGTGACACAGTCACTCCAGCATTAGTGCTCTCACAGGTTGAGCACATATGGTGGTGTAACTGAATTGAACAGGCCCACCAATGCAGAAAACCTACAGGTTAAATAAGAAACCTCATGTTTTTCTGTACCGTATGTCACTGAAGACATAAAGGATAATTTCTATGTCTTTTAGTTTCATAAATAACACGGGAATGCACAGGCATGCAAAGACAAGCATGCAGGAGGTAAGTGGGCTGTGGATAAAAACAAGAGTTTACTTTCTAGAGCAATTATTATCTGGAAAAAAAAAAGTTTTTTTAAAGGAAGCTGCATTCAAATCTTCATGACAGTTTACAAAAGCCCCACAGTACTCTGAAAATTAACTACAATCCAAAAGATTCTGAAACATCCGCAGTAGAAACACTTTTTCTGCTCATTATGTGATAAAATAGAGTTGACTTACTGAGTTACATCTCTGAAATGTGTGAGGGAAGCTAGCTGAAGAAACAGCACAGCTAACTTCTGTGACTGGAGGTATGTCCCCAGATGAATCAAGAAGATACACAGCCAGTAGTTTTCTTTATTTACAGTCACTGCTGTCATTATTACTATTCTATAAATGAGGTAGCAAGGTAGCAGAAAGATCAAATCACTTCAGACTGCTAATTCTTCACAAGTGACTTTTGCCTGCATTTCAATTGCTCTCAGACAAAAAAAGTTTTTTAGGCAAAAAAGGTCTGTAGACTCCACATAACCTTGTTCCCCAACCCATCTACCTTGCTTGCCCCCTTTTTTTTTTAAGCAAAAAACACAGAAACACCACAACAGTAATATGCAGAACACTCCTTAAAGTTGCAAGGTTAGTGGTTGACTTGAAAGTGTGATCTACTTGTCCCACAGAGAGGTAAATGTAATGAATGGAGAAGAGGTTGACACTCAGATGTCTATAGATGACTTCTAAAAACCACTGAGGCCTTCAATACCAGTTTACAGCAGCAATGTAATGTCGAGGTTAACGGTCCATTAAACAATTCACATCTTTCAAGCAGGGTACTGGTTGGAGATCTGAAGAATATCTGACAGACTCATAGTACCATGCAAAAGTAGGAGGAAGAAGAAAAATAATTGAAAAATAAAATCTGAGTTTTCTTATACTACTGTTGTTGTTTTTTTTTTTTTTTCATTTGTAGCTCGGACAGAGAAGTGGGGGTTTATCCCTAACAAGAAATACATACTTGTCCAAATAAGTCCATGAACTTCTCCAATTACAAAGTTACTTTTCTTCATTCCAAAGTCCCTATCAAGCTGTGTTTTGCTGCTCCTCACATCGCGAGAAAAACTGTAACCAGCACTGTATTTTTTGTAAGCAGGTTTAGCTGCTGCTTGTATCCTTTGGAAAAAATAGTTACTTCCACAGCAAGCTGATTAAATTCCTTAAGAACTCCCTACAAAATCATTTAGGAACCTTATTGCTCCACAAAAGGGCTGTTTTCATCCTGCCCTTGTTAGCCTTTCCCTCAACCTCAAAACAATATATGACACAGAATTATCTAGCTTGAAAATCATGGTAATAAGTAATCTGGTGGTAGCTTCATAAAGCTATTGGGATATTACACACAGGTCTCCTTAAGAATCAACAAGGTCAGCTCTAGAAAGCATAAGCAATACTTTCATAGTTGCGCTCTGAAACTTGAGGATAGGACACTGGCACTTCAGAAAACAAGCCCAAATAAAAACAAATTCCAGAAGTGATAAAAATTTATTAAAAATCCTTATGAACAGACATGAAGAATATGATTAATTTGAAGCAGGACCCTTTATGAACTGGAAACTGACCACAAGATGGTATCTGACTGCACTGCTGTTTTCACCATGGTTTTAAGATGCACCACAGCCATAAAGAGTAAACATTTTTTTAGATTATCAACTAGAAGGGAAAACAGTGAGACAGGTGGTAACATTCAGTGCAAAGAAACACAGCTATTTTCATTAATATAATTAAAGGTGGAGAAGGCTTGAAAGCTTCAGTAAGAGTAGGTAAACGAAGTAAGATGGTACATGCAATTTAAAATGCAACTCAACTTCATGGAGTTTTTTTGAAGCTCAGCAAGTGCTACTTTTACAGGGAAGGTGTTACATATAAACTGACTGGCAATGCAGGGTGAAAGGAAGGAGAAGCTGACATATCCTTATGGATACCCGCAGGAAAACTCACATTCAGCAAGGAGCAGTTTTCCTTTACTGAGAGACAAGAGGGGTAGCAGATATTTCAGAAAGCTTTTATTGTTGATTATCTAATACTTATCTAGCAGCACCCAACGGGAAAGAAATTCCATTTACTATGGAACTTAAGGTAGTGGCTTTTGGGATAAATTTTTGTAGTAAGATGAGTGTTCTTAAATAGATTTACCTTCTACAATATCTATGGCATTTATTTCCCCTCACAAAGACACCAGACAATCCAAAACCATAATCAAGAACAGAGCAACGCCCTCTGCATGTAACTGGACACCTAACCAGAGCTGGTGTTGGTTATCCTCACCAGCACGTAACACAGACCAGTAGAATCTCACTTTCCCTTTCAGCAACCAAAGTAAGGCACAGAGCACTCCTTAGCTTGTACTGTAAGAATTTACTACTCTTTCCTCTCACAGCATTCTGTTACATCTATTCCAAATGAGATTTTCTTATGCATTTTTAACTCAGTGCCTATTACGTTTGGTAGTTTTTAATCTCCACAAGAAGTTTAATTCACAACTAAAGAGTTACCATATAACCTGCAAGTTACTCTGCAATTCATTCTTGTCATTCTTCCAATTCTCCACTCCTCCTACTTCCACCTTTTCTTGGGCATAGAGGGAGCAATTGAAAGACTGTTTAAGATTGGACCCTGCCTGCAGAGCAAAGAAGCAGCTAGCCAGCAGTAGAGAAGAAAAAACACTCCATGCTGAAGCACAGACTATGGGTCAAAGTGAGCTATATATACCAAGCCCTACTTCCAATATTCCTGTTTCAAACAATGTACGTGCACATCACTTCATAAAAGTAAAGGCCTTATGAAACTATTAGAAATTGCTTCCCAATTAGTTCTAAAGCTGACAGAAAAGGCAAGTATTTACTTGGGACCACTTATGTTGTGCTCCAAAAGTACCAAGGAGATCATCAGTTGACACTTTTACAGTTCGATAAACTCCCTGGTGCAATCACAGAATGCTTTTGGACAGATCCCACAGCATGAATTCAGCGTGGGCCCCAGCCTCTTTTTATCAAAAGGTTCCATGGATGTAGTTTGTAATTTAATTAACGTGAGTTACTAGAAATCTTGGTGCTTCTGTCCAAAAAACCTGAACAAAGAGTAAACTTGTTTACTTATTAATGCACTGCCCATACCCGCCATTATTTCTTCATGAAAGCTTCACATTTATTTCTGTTGCTGGGGACATCATTTACTAGACATATTCTCTGTGGTATTTCCAGCAGTAAAAGAGGTCAAATATCTAGCCCTTAACAAAATCAGAAACAGAAATCACATGATAAAAAATAAATCCATGTTTGTGAAATTAACATACAGGTCCTCAGCTCCTGCTCCAGACGCTCTGCTGCCCTTTTTCACACCACTGCAGCTAAAAGTATTAGCAAGTAGGGTAGCCCAGCACAGAGTTGTTGTGTGGGTGCTGAGGACTCCACATCACCACTCTACACATCTAAAGGTGCTTTCCTTAAGGCTGGATATAAGCTGGTGCTGTAGACCCACAGCCTCTTAGGAGCTGGCATGCAACAGGCACCTTTCTGAAACAGCTTCTGTTTTCATTTCATCCAGAAGAAACCCTGTGCAGTCTAACGGAGCTCAGACAGTAAGAGAGGATGAGGAAATTCAAAGGATATCCACAGTCTCTTGACATTTGAAGAGGGCATACATTTTAAAATGCTTTAGAAAGACACATTTAAAGAACGCTGTTCCAGCTACATCTTTAACTTCACATGTTTAACTGACTCCTAAATTGGGCTAAGTTTTCAAAACTGCTGATTTATCTAAAGTCATACAGGTAAGTGGCAGTACTTCACATATATACTGCAATGACTCATACAGTATAACAACGTAAAAAATAAACCCCTCAAGTTAATTACATTGCCCTAAATCCCAATTACACTGAACAGTTTGCTTAGAATTCTATGTGTGACCATATTTGTTTAGCAAACAGCTATTTAATCTTACTTTAATGTTTACATTAACCACAGACCCTTAAGGAAAAAAAAAATCCTATGAATTCAGTCACTCTCAAGATTTGTTTAATGAATAGTTCAACAAAAAGATATCCCCTCTACTATGTGTCATTGTGGCATCTCCTTCCAATCTGTTTCACAAATCTGCTTTAAGATTTTCTATTATATTCACCAGAATGACTCCATTTCATAGCTTCCCAGACGCCCCTACAAGAACTGACAGCAGAAAATTGACTTCTGCTTCTGGGTGACACTCAGGTTAAGGGAGATTACCAGGAATATCTTTTGCTAGTGTAAAGGAAGTTATGAAGACTCTTTCTCTCTGCGCACCTAGCTGACATCATTAGCCATCACTCCTAATAGCGGCTACAGATTAAAGGGAAATGTAAGAATTTTAGTTTCTGTTGCTGGTGAGGATCCCCAGCTCAAGCATCAAATGCAAACAGCATGTTACATACTGCGTGGCACAGCACTGTCACCACTGTCTCGAGCTGAAGAGACACTGCTGTGCCCCAAGGTGGAGAATCAGGTTACTCATTTAGTAACCTGACTGGTGTGCTGACTTTTCTGTAAGATCCTATCCAAAGTTACACTGCTGTGTACTTTATTCACTAGTTCCATTTTCAAATAACATCATTGACATCAAGAATAGTTACCTGCTTCTTCTTTAATAAATGACAAATCCTCTTCTGGATATGGGACTGATGGTTGCAACACTGAGCAATCTTCCGAGTTCTCTTCAGTATTAGGTGGTATATTATAAATAAACCTCTTGGCAGTTTGGTTTTTCCTTCTTGCCTTTCCAGGTTCTTGAACTGATTGTCCCTGTGAGCCCATGTCATTCCATACGAAAACTTTTCCCTCGCCTTGAGATTCATTTTCAGCCATTTCAGGCGAGCTGTCCTGGACCCAACTGCAGTCATTCATTTGGTAGCTTTCCATTTGGCCCTCATCAATGGAGAAACCATCGTTCTCAGTTTTTATGCTACTTGCCAAGTTGGTAAGGTTTCGCGTTGCCCAGAAGCTGGCAACTTTCTGATCCCTTGGAGACAAACCATCCCTACTAACAGATCTTCTGTTGTAATCTACAACAACGGTCTCTGGAGCTTCTGATTTTATACTGATGTTTAAGGCATCTTTAATGAAGTTGCGGCAGGACTGGACAACCTCCGTCATCTGAAGGTAGCTGGCCACCGACATCACTTCAATGGCATTTTGGCTCGTAAGCACAAGGTTACCAGAATATAAGAAGTCCAAGATGACAGAAAAACCTTGAACAGCAACAACATCTAAATAGGTAACAGTGGTTTGGTTACGGCTTTCTTTGTTTGTAAAGCAATACAGAGTCTTGAAGAAACGGCTGCCTGCAACCAGGATGTTCTTGTGAGCTCTGAAGACCCTCCCACTCACCACAATATTAACATCACAAAGAATGCCTTTCTTCCTCTGCTCGTTGAGCTCTTGCAGGAGCTGATAGCAGTAAGAGTTCTCATTTGGCCTGTTGTTAAAATCACAGTATCCTTCATTATTCAGTTCTGATGGTAACTCCGATTCCTGCAATTGAAAAAAAAAAAAACAAACCAAAACACAACTATAATTAGTTCTTAATCAATGCTCTCCTTAGTCCTCCAACAGTATAATAAGGATATGAAAATAAATTGAAGAAGAGAACATTAGTCTCTCTCTTTTTTTTTTTTTTATGTGCTTGGTAAAAAAGGTAGGCAGGACTAGATAATTAAACAAAAATATTTCTGAAAACTAAGAATCACAATCTAATTCTGCAATCTCTGTCCCCAAATCTGAAATGAAAACAGAACTAGCAGAACTGTCTTGAGGGCAAAGGAAGTGAAATTTTGGCCAAAAGGGAAGATTTAAGTATGAAGTAACAGGTTTTCTTAACCCATATATGTTAAAGATACAGGAGTCCCTCCTTCTGAAGATTTAAGCAGAAGGTTCTCATATATCCAACCCCTCATTCTTCCCTCGAAATCTCCACTTCAACAGTTAAGTAGAAGCCTGGTAAGTGATTCAATGTTTTCTCCTGCTGAGAGATGAATATAGAAAGATTAGGTCTGTATCTCCCAATCTGTCTTACACCAGATATATTTCTTACATAGTTCTACAAATTGGGAACTTCTTTATCTTCTAATTGTGGTGGGTTTAAGATTAAATAGCTGTATTACACGACAAGTGGAGAGAATCTTTTGAGAGACCAAACAAAAAGCTTCCATTAGGTTATTTAACAAAGACTTTCTTGAATCAAGCTTCACTGAAACCTCCCAGCAGCAACACTTCTAACTGGTAAACAATTATACAGATGAGATGTATTTATTTGTCTCTCCACAATCTAAGACCTGATCTCAAACATGGCTTGAAAATTTTGCTGAAAGTAGTATCAGACAATGCAACACCAAGAATTTAGTTGTTATTAAAGATCAGTTCAGAGAGTGAGAGGCTGATAACTAATAAGAGACCCAACCCAGATTTTAGAGCATTTAGAAAACCCGTAACTGATGTTTAGACAAAGATGATTCAGAGCTGCTACAAAGCAGTGGTTAAAGAGCAGAAAACAATACCCACTGGTATATTTGAGACTGACTAACATGTGCTGCCATCAAGAGCACCAATGCTGATAGTCTATTTTATACTGCATCTCTAAGACTCTCTCTTTTTCCCTAGCAAATAAGGACAGTTCAAAACTAGCTGGCTCCAACATGATTTCAGATGAGAGAAGATCAGATTTTGCAAATTATATCATTACTTTCTCATTCTGAGAACTCCTCACAGATTTAGGGTTTAGAAGTATTATTAAAGCTCCACCGTCTTGACATTACAGGTTAAAATCAGCATTAACAAGGCAATGTTAATGCTGTCATGAGGCCATAATCTATATGAAGACTAAAATACATGTTGCAGAAAAGCATTGCCCTTAATTTGGGACTATGGCAGAAATCAGCTATTTAAAAAACCACTTTCCACCACGCAGGAATTAGTGCATTAAATGAGTACTCACCTCAGGTTACAATCCCAGTGTGGATCACTGGGACGACAACTGAGACTGTAACTACATTCTCTAACATGGTATTTACATATATGCAGCAAATAATGCCCAGCACAACCAAAATAGAAACTGTAGCATTTCAGCATCTCCTGCAAAGAAATTCCAGTTTGCTGTCACATTCAAATTGCTTCTAAATCTCTACCCTTGACAGAAAAACACTTCAGTGAAAACAAGAGGTAGAAATAAAAGGCTTTTTTTTTTTTTTCCTGCAGACTCTGACATACCCAAGTACTCCCTGAGGTCAGAGCTCCGAAACAGAAAATATGTCCCCAAACGTGTGACAGTTCAGTCTATCATTCTGTAAATTCTCAGTGGATTTTGGATCTGGACTAGTTTCCTGTCACTCCAGCAGCAGAGCACTGCATAGTTTCAAAACCCCAATTACACCAACTTTCGATCAGATCAGGAAAAAAAATACTGCACCTTAAAGTGCCGTCACTCTACTCAAAGTCAATCCCCAGTGGCTTGCACCTCACACAGTAAACGTGAGGTAGATGCTAAGATAGCTGACAATTTCATTCTTGGAGAACACATTAACCACCATGTAAAGTTTAAAAAACAAACTGCAGCTGTTCTTTTCACAGAATCACACTGTTAGGGGTTGGAAGGGATCTCTGAAGGTCATCAAGTCCAACCCCCCTGCCAGAGCAGGACAAAACTAGAGCAGATCGCACAGAAATGCATCCAGAGAGGTCTTGAAAGTCTCCAGAGGAGACTCCACAACCTCTCTGGGGAGTCTGTTCCAACTCTCACAGCAAAGAGGTTCTTCCTCATGTTGCGGTGGAACTTCCTGTACTCAAACTTGAACCCATTGCCCTTTGTCTTATCACAAGGCACGAGTGAAAAGAGGTTGTCCCTGCCTTCTCGACACCCAGCCCTCATGTATTTATAGACATTAATTAGATCCCCTCTCAGTCTTCTCCTCTCCAGACTAAAAAGCCCCAGGTCTCTCAACTTTCCTCATAAGTTCCAGCCCCTTCATCATCCTCATAGCCCTCCGTTGGACTCTCTCAAGTAGAGCTCTGTCCCTCAAACTGGGGAGCCCAGAACTGGATGCAATACTCCAGGTGAGGTCTCACCAGTGCAGAGTAGAGGGGGAGCAGAACCTCCCTCGAGCTGCTGGCCACACTCAGTGCACCCCAGGAGACCATTGGCCTTCTTGGCCACAAGGGCACATTGCTGTCCCATGGAGAACTTGTTGTCTATCAGAACTCCAGGGTCCTTTTCCATGGAGCTGCTCTCCAGCAGATCGCCTCCTAATGTGTACTGGTGCATTTTATTTTATTGCTCCCTCCCAGGTGCTTTTCTTTTTACAGATGTCTGATTAAGAATGGAGATACAGTACTTTAACTGAGCACATGTATGCATCCAGGCTGACAAAGAATTTTTAAACAAAAAGATTTACGATGTATTTTTTTGTTTGTTTTCCCAAGGAAAGGAAAAACCAGTATGGTAAAAAGGAGCTTCAGATCACAGATTGGCTACAGAAACAGAGGACTGAAGCCTTCTTTGTGAGAAGGCCAGAAGGCCGAGTAAAAAATAGAGATACTTGAGTGTGTTGGAGGAAGAGATCAATATTAGAGCTTTAAAGAAATGGGTGCATGAAGCTTTTTTTAAACTAACTGTAAATCAAAATCAAATGTTTAACTGCTGGTATGGTAGTAGCTAAGCCTAATGCCACACCTCAGATGAAATGAAAGCCCTGTCACCTGAAGAGTTACGAGGCCTATGTACCCCACGTGTGACAAGTAGAATTAACATTTACTATGAGAAAAATAAATTGTATAAAACTCTCCAAGGAATTTCCCCCACTCCCCATCTCCCCTTTGTATGGATGAAGTACAGTATAATTCAATAGGATGTAAAGTGCAGAAAATAATTACAGAAAATTTTTCTAAGTGTATTTCCAAGCTTCTGTTACTGATGTTGGTGCTCACAGCACATCATAAGGGTACTGTTTTTCTGATGAGAATCACCAACTAATGGTATTTGCTTAGACATCAATTATTATTTTCAGAATACAGACCAAATCTTTCCATCACCTAAGTTACCCCAACAACAAACCACCTTAACCTTTAATAAAGAATGGTAAGAAATCGAAAATGAAAATTGTGACCACTTCACTTTTGTTTGTGGAACCTACAGCATTTTAAGTCTGAAAAGCTTCTCTCTGCAGGTGAGATAAAGCAGCACTCGAACAGAACAGAGGCTGCTCAAGAAAAGTAATATTGTGCTCAGTTAAACTTATCTGGATACAGCCAAAGATAAATGACTATTTCATATGTATAATTCTCTAGTTAAACTTGCTGGAAAGCTAATAGGACCAGAAACAGGTGATCAAAAACTGCTACTAGAAACTCGCTTTTCTTTCTCCTTCTGTGCCACCAGCATTCATTGTCTCCTGGGACCAAGGCGGGGGGGGGGGGGGGGGGGGGGGAGACAAAGGGAAAAAAAAAAAAAAAAAAAACCCAAAACATAAAACCATATACAAAAGACAGAGTGAAATAATAATAAAAAACCCAAACCAACAACCAACTTCCCAACCTCTAGAACTAACTTTCTAAGGGATGTAACACACTGGGAAGCTTTTTAGGGAGGTTGAGTGACAGCAACAGAAAATTATAGTGGTTTGTGCTTAAAAACAACAGTTACTGTCCCAAAGATACAATGACCAACTGATCTGATAGCCTTCTATGATGGTGTGACTGAATGAGTAGATGCAGGGAGAGCAGTGGGTGTTGTCTACCTTGACTTCAGCAAGGCTTTTCATACTGTCTCCCATAACATCCTTGTGGGTAAGCTCAGGAAGTGTGGTTTTGAAGAGTGGACATTGAGATGGGTTGAGAACTGGCTGAACAGAACTCGGAGGGTTGTGACCAGGGGTGCAGAGTCTGCCTGGCAACCTGTAAGTAGTGGTGTTCCCCAGGGGTCAGTTCTGGGTCCAGTCTTATTCAACATCATCATCAATGACCTGGATGAAGGGACAGAGTGGACCCTCAGTAAGTTTGCTGACGATACCAAACTGGGAGGAGTGGCTGATACACTGGAAGGCTGCGCTGCCATTCAGTGAGATCTGGACAGGCTGGAGAGCTGGGCAAAGGCAAACCTCATGAAGTTCAACAAGGTTAGTGTAGAGTCCTACACCTGGGGAGGAACACCATCATGGACTGGTACAGGTTAGGAGTAGGCCCGCTGGAAAGCAACCCCATAGAGAGGGACCTTGGCATCCTGGTGGAATAAGTTATCCATGGAACAGCAATGGGCCCTCGTGGCCAGGGAGGCCAATGGTATCCTAGGGTGCATAAAGAAGAGTGTGGCCAGCAGGTCAAGGGAGGTCCTCCTCCCCTCTACTCGGCACTGGTGAGAACACATCTGGAGTATTGTGGCTAGTTCTGGTCTCCCCAGATCAAAAGGGACAGGGAAATACCAGAGGGTGTCCAACAGAGCACTACAAAGATGATAAAGGGACTGGAACATCTCTCTCATAAGGAAAGGCTGAGCGCCCTGGGGCCGTTTAGCCCGGAAAAGAGAAGACAGAAGGTATCTTATTAATGTTTACAAATATCTGAAGGGTGGGTGTCAAGTAGAAGGGGCCAGTCTCTTGTCAGTGGTGTCCTGGCATAGGACAAGAGGTAATGGTGGCAAGGTGAAACACAGGAAGTTCCACCTCAACAGGAGGAAAAACTTCACTGTGAGAGTGACAGCCTGGAACAGGCTGCCCAGAGAGGTTGTGGAGTCTCCTTCTCTGGAGACTTTCAAGACCTGCCTGGATCTGTTCCTGTATGGGCTGCCCTGGGTGATCCTGCTCTGGCAGGGGGGTTGGGCTCACTCATCTCCAGAGGTCCCTTCCAATCCCTAATGTTCTGTGATTCAATGGCTTAAATGAAGAATCCTGTTTTATTTTGACAGTTTAGTATGTACTTCTGCTTAAGTGTAAAAGGTCACATAAGAAACCTACTCCCTCACATGATTATCATAACTGAAGCCAAATAACCTAAACATGCCATGTTCCTGAGCTATGATACACAGACCACTAAAAATCTATTCTATCTTTCTGAAGTGAGAAATGCTGCTGGTTTCATCATATAGCAGGTTCTGCTGTATTAGCTCCTCAAACCAGATTGGGAGTGGTTTTTCTTAGTTAGATTATCTTTGCAATAAATCCAACTATACTGCGGTTCGACTAATTACTGAAGTCCCCAGAAATACCCTTGTGTAACATCCTAGATTTACCACAGAAAATTGCCTTCTCTGTGAAGCAATCTCCAAGGGTAGACATGGCATCACTTATCACTTGTACAAAAGCTGCATTTACATAGCTCAGTGCATCACACTGTCAAACCTATAGTCCTCTGGCTTAGTAACAGTATACTATATATAGAAAAACAAAAGTAGTAGCAAGAAGCAATTCTACTGCTTTTACCTACTGGTTATGTTTCTTATCTGTAGGAGTAAACCATACCCATGCAATTTAAGATACAATATTTATATTGTAGTAGGAAATCCAGGCAATTATTTTCCACATTTATGTTAGCTATTTTCTCTAAAATGCTACAGTACAGATGATTTCCTATTTCAACTGACTTGTAAGCTAATGCAAAGCATGATAAAGTTCAGTGCTCAGCCACTATCCAGTGGTTTTCCTACAGTCTAAGCTATTCCCGCCCCGGCTGAACATTGAACATTGAAAAGCGTAGGTGTAAAAAGAACACCAGAGACAAGATGCCAATCTCTCAATAGCTGGAAGACACAATGTTGCAAAAACACTTTAGATCTATATGCAACACTGTTGAGAATTTATACTCAGGCCTTCATAAACATTTTTCTTTACAGAATAATATTGCAAATATCTGGTTTTTATGAATTCATTTCATCTAACAAAAATCTGCTATAGCATTGAAAGGCTACTGGTAGCATTTTCAAATAAGCTTAATATCACTTTATTATGTTATTACAAATCATATTTTTCATCTCACGGAGATCTAACTTAGTTCTCTTTTGTACACAAAAATACCAAGTATAAAGTGTTTCATAAAATCAGAAAAAGATAGTTAACTGTCAGTTTTGTAAAAATGAGATCCTCTGAAGCATAGCATCAGAAGGTATACATGTTGGAATACAAACAGTGAAATGTCTATTTTGTTACAAGTAGATTTAAAAAAAAAGCCATAGTACTGACATTGCTATCTTTAATGTTTCCTCTTAAGGC
>JANHGN010025734.1:0-40726 GCA_024605025.1 Megaceryle maxima | reverse complement strand
TATGTGTGTGTGGTTGGTGTGGTGTTTTGTTTTTTTTTTTTTTGGTTTTTTTTTTTTTTTGTTTTGTTTTGTTTTGTTTGTTTTTGTTGTTGTTGTTGTTTCTTTGGAATAAGGGATACTTCAACTTCAGGTCTCAACTCCGTTCTGATCTTAACTTCATTGCAAAATAAAGCTTAATTTTTTTGGAGTGACTAAAAGTTAATGAGTTATTTTTCTGGTTGCTTTGCATTCTTGCATATATGAGAGAATATATGAGAAGTTTCATAATTAAATACTATATTTCATCTGCTGTATATTTAAACCAAATTTGACTAATAGCACATACTAGCTAACATAATAGCAAATAATTGGATAGAGCAAAGAAAGTATTTCTAGAATGATCTGTATCAAAAAGCATTAAGAAAAGGGCTGCACCTTTGTCAGTGTTTGTACCTGTGTTGTCTAATATATATGAACGTTAAGAAAACTTGTGAACAAAACTCATGCAAATAACTTGATATATTTTCAATGCAATACAGTATAGTCAAACCTGGTAGAATAAATATTTAACAGTAAAGAAAATGTGGTACAAAAAATATGTAGAGTCCTTGGAAATCTTCTGGGAGGAGGTAGATGTCTGAAGGAAAACTTTCTGCGTGTGACATAAAACCCATCCCTGGCTTCCCAGCACAAGAAAAACATGATTTGTCACTATGGAAATTAAATTCAGGTAGTTATGTGACAATACTAATAGCTTTTTCCTTAAATCCTAACATATAATTATATTTTATGACAAAAAAACCCCAAAACCAAACACAACAAAACCATCCCCCCCAAAAAAACATACCAAGCCTAGTAACATTTTTATTGTGTAAATTCTCTGAATAGAGATGGCAGCTTTCCTGCGCAGGTTAGCTGATTGAGGTATGCAGTGAGTTAAACAGATCTGTCATTGACCCAAGCAAGCAAGTGATGAATCATAAGAGTTCAGAGCCATCCTGTTAGGGGAAACCTTCTTGATTTGTAGTCATCTGAGAATCAAGAGATAAATACCTTCTTACATTAATGGGACTCTGTGGCTCCACAGCAAAGGCCCATGGGTCCCTCTGGAGTAAATTTATAATTACTGTTTTAGTTTTTAATACAAAGGATTGTGACTATACACAAAAAGAACAAGCAAATGTTATGTGATTTCCAATACTCAGGTCTGTATTATGCTTGCATAAAAGCCTGAGTTAGGCTCACTTAGAATATAAAGCCATAAAGTTTAATGACTGAATCAACCAAAGACTACAAATTTTCTGTGTAACCAAGGTAATTTTTATAAAAACACTTTGCTTTTTCTTTTTTTTTTAAAGTTGGTTTGAACTTAACTCTTTTTGAATTATTTTTTTTTTTTGTTCTGTAATACAGCACACTTTGCTAGACATCACATGTAGTTAATTGTTTACACCAACCTGAAATACCAACAATGTGCCCCTTAAAATGCTGTTAAAGATAATCTAGCAATCTGCAAGTGATGCTGTGCCAAATGAAAATACAGAGCACACCAGCTATGAAAAGAGTGCACAGAGCACTCCAAGTGGTCACCAGACCACAGTTTAATTGTGAAGCAGCTTTTTAGGTTTAAGTACCAACATCCTTATGCTTGTAAGTCAGATGGAGGTGTGGGTCTCATGCTCATCTGGACATTGGAAATCTCTCATTTGAATTTGGTCTGCAAAGAGCTAGCACTTAGGTATGTATAAAAATCAACAATGTAAACCCCAAAAGGCTTTGAGTTTCTGTAGAGAACAGTTAATCACCTCAGAAAGGAAGAGTAAGTTGTACCTTGGGTACAGTTGATAAGGAAACTGCTCTGAAAGCTGACCTCATTTTCTAGTTTCCCAGGTAGACTTGAACTGTAAAGCTTTAACAGGTTTAAAATTAAGAATTTACTTTCAAATATCTTATGAAACACATAGGTGCTGAGCTGATATATTTGTCACACTTGTATATTTAGGAAGCTATGTGTTTATTATAAAGTGTTGTATCACATCTGTGGGAGAGATGGCAGCTGCTCATAACTTTAAGAAATCTGCTGACCTGCTGGATTCCTTAACAGTTTAGAGTTATTGCCTAACCTATTTAAAAGGTTTTTTTAAAGAGTTTATAAATGTGTATCTTTTCAGAAAACTTGAACGTGCGATCTTAGAAAAGAAAATGAGGAGACTGAAAGACTAAAACTGCCAAATGTCAAACTTACAAGGACCTATTGAAATCCAGGACAAAATCCAAATTCAGGTAAATTCTTAAGCTACCATCTGTTCTGTTCACAAGTATCTTTTAGATACTATAAATACACCATACAGTAACAGCTTTCCAGCTGTGAAGAACCCATTTGCCTGACTGTTCTTTTAATTCCTCTATAAAAGTTTGGGTTTGAAGTTGGCTATCTGCCTAAATGCCAGTGTGACAGGCATTAATAAAATATAATATAAAGAATAAATTAAAATATCTACTAAAATTAATATGAAAAAACTGTTCTGTTCAGCATAGCAGAAAATACAATAGCATGGAGAAACTGAGCAGTCTGAATAGGTAATCATAATTTTGAGATATGGAGATAATAAAGGAGGCACTTGGGATCAGGTCCAGCAAGTCTTTGTGCTTAACTGTAAGCATATGAGTAACCCCGTTATTGGCTCACTTGCACATAAACCTAACACTAAGCACATTATTTGAAATAAATAGTTTTTACATTCTGGCACAGCTATATAGTTATCTAAGATTTATTTTATTGTTCAGTATAACCCTTAGTAGGTACGGTTTTATTGTGAAGGCAAGAGGACTGTATATCCCCCCTTTGTCACTGTTGTGCTTTGTGATTATGCTGGGCTACAGCTTAGAAGAAACCACATGGCCTCACGAAGCTAGATCTGGGCTATGTCTGACTCCTCCTGACAGAGAAGCCAAAGGGCAGACTGTCAGGATTTCCCCATGAAGTATTTTATAAGCGTGTATGTGCATCTTTTGCCCTGTACCAAGTCAGCCAGACTGAAGCTGTCTGAATGTGGAGCTGCACAGGCATGCTAGCCTGCTGCTGTACATGAGTGATGTATTTCCTACAGATTGAGAGTTTGCAGTACATGAGCATACCATACTTTTAATATAGGCAGCATATAGCATATATTCATTGCTCCTGTTGCTCCAGCAACCTGGCTTGGGCTAAGCATGAAGAGAGTTAAGGAGATGCAAGTTCATCTTGATGGTCATAGCTGGTAAAACAAGGGACAGCCACAGAGGTTCAGGCTGAATAGTGGGAAAAACTTCCTTGCAAGGAAGGCAGTACAACACTAGAAGAGGTTGTAGGTTATTTCTTTATGGAAACTTCCTGGACATTTTTGGGACTTGTTAACACTATGGCTGGCCAGGTCTGGCATTTGTGGTCTTCCTGAAAGTGAGAAATTGGACTACAAACCTTTGGACACATCTTCCAACTGACTTGACTTGGTGCTTGCTCAAATCAAAGTGCTCTCTCTAGCAGAGAGAGGCATTTAGGAAAAAGCAAAGGACAAGACACACATGTTTTCCTATCATCTGGCAACAAGGGATCAGGTGTTTCCCAAATGTAAGGTGTTGTCTTTGTATTTATTTAATAACTATGAAAAATTTTGGTTGAGATGTTTTAATTATCCAGTAGTTATTTCATCTGTGTGATATACCAGAATTGACCTTGTTTTAGAAAGAGTTTTAGTTTTGATATTTAATGAGTATTTTTATGAGAAAAGTGTAATGAATTTAATTACATTTTTCTGGTGCACTCTGACAGCTCTGCCTTACTGCTATTTGTGGGTAGGCAGGAAAAGATCTTCAAATTCCTGGTTTTTACTCAATTGCTTGAATTCTTCTTCACTGTCCCTTGGACAATCTTTTAAGTCAGTCTTTCACTTTCTTGATCAGCCTCATAGTCTGTGCTTCAGTAACTGAATTAAAACCAGGTCACTGCTATATCATTTTTAGCATTAAAAATGAGCAGGTCTGATTCAGTCTCTTCTGAGGCTTGGTTGGGATTTTAAGGTTTGCAGCATTTTCTGCAAATGCTGAGCACTTTATCATTTGCGTGTCTCTTCCTTTTTGTGTTGTGTTGTTGGTTTTTTGTGTTTGTTTGTTTGGGGTTTTTTTTGGTTGGTTGGGTTTTTTTTGTTTGTTTTTGTTGTTTTTTTTAAACTGGGCACTAGGTTTTTCTCCAGCATGCTTCAATACCTGAGTCTGTTTCATTACATTATTTTAGAAATCTGCTGTGATTACTGCCTAATCCCTTTGTGCACATCTCTTGGCTTTCTCCTGGAAACAGGGATTAACCTTCTGTGGAATTTTTGATCTAGCTAGCCATGGAATATGAATCACTACTTCTGATGGTAAAAAGCTTTACTGAACTGTGTGGAGTCTGCCATCAGAGGTGCAAAGCATCTCCTTTCTCCCTCCTGTTGCACAGACTGATCTGTGTGGTGCCCTGGAAGACATCTCCATCTCAGTGTCATTGTCTCTAGCAGTGATTTTCTTGGGCAGAACATTTTCTGTACTGTGTTGCACTGGAGGCTCAATAGTGCACATCATAATCACTTGGATGCATTCAGCAGCAGCTGGTTGTGCCTCTTGCTAATGATGTCTGGTCAGGCTGCACATCCACCCTTTCCCCAGTAGAGAACTGATGAGTCCAGCTGGGCAGCACACAGGAGTCACCTCTGCCAGGCTTTGCCAGCAACCAATTTCACATGGGTGCTGTTCCCAGACCTGCTGAACCATTACACCCAAGTGGAGTACAGTTACACTGGAGGATACTACCCTATTTGTGTGGTTTTTTTAGTCATTGGATGCTCATTCTGAGACCTCTGGCTATTCTCATTATGCAGCAGTATAAGAAAAGCCTCTTAAGGGTTTCTGTGTGTGTATTAAATCTGAAAAGATTATGTCATGCCTCTAATTATGATCTGAAGGTCTCTTTTTTTCCATTTGCTTTTATCTGGACATTTTCTTACCAGCTCTTTATCCCATGAAAATAAATAAGGTCCCTTTGAGATGAACAAATATTTCAAATAGAAAACATCAGATGCATATGTTCAGTTCTATAATCTCTCAGTTCCTTGCAAAGTCTTATGGGGATTTGGTGGATACTCTGCTTACATACAATTAGAAGCATAATTCAGGAACTATCAGATACATGTGTATATAGATACCTACACACATCCCATTGCTTTTAAAAAAATAAAAAAAGTCCTTCCCTTTATATCAGCCTGCTTATGTACTTGATATTGCAAGGATGAAAGGTTTGTAGAGAAGCCCTGATGAAGGGTGGGGATGGAGACAAATAACAGGAAAGAAGAAAAAGCCCAAAACAAACCACCAGAAAACTGATCCAAGAAACCAAAGACTCACATGTAAATAGGAAAGGCCACTGTGAGAAGCAGTTATTTTCTATCTTCTTTTTTTTTTTCTTTTTTTTTTTTTTTCTTTTTTTTTTGTGTTTGTGTGTGTTAGGGATAATTTCTAAAGTTATTGGGGGTAGTGGGGAAGTCTCTTATTTCAGGTAACATAACTTTTACTATCGCTATTTGTTGTGGTGGCACTCAATAACGCTGCACTAGTTAAGGGTCTGTGAGAAGTGTTTCTCTTAAAAATCTGGAACATTATATCTCTGTCTTCTCATATTGCATCATTCTGAAACTTGACAAGTTGTCAGTGGAGAGGCAATTATTTCTACCAAAATATTAAGAACATAACTTACATTGCTAAAGTATGTAGTGTCATGAGAATATATGGATTTAGGAGAAATTGATGAGGTGGTTGGGATTTTTTTTGCTTTATTTTGCTCCAACTGTAAAACTTGTATTTGGATTCTGTAAAAAGAAATTTTGCTTGCTGTTACTTGAAAATGAGGTTTAATTGTGCTCAGTGGTGAGGGAGGGGGAATGACACAGTCAAAGCCTAGGAAAGCTTGAAAAAAAACCCCAGAGAGACTGGCCAGAAAATACTGTTCCATCCTATGAAAGAGAGACTGTATTATTTCCAGTTTGCAGATTGTTGTTGATTTTGAGAGCAGCTGGCATTAGAGGAAGAGGCTGTGTTTCCCAGCGATGACTCACTGGATCTTAGGAGCAGCAGGGAGAGCGGGCGCAAGGAGAACCAGGAGCAGTTGTTAGGAGCTGGGTGGCCAAGCCTATTAGCAGACTGTAGCTTGTTATTTTTACTTTGCGAACTCCCAAGACTGAGTGCTTTGGAAGAGTGACACAAAGACCGGTGAGCCAGGGGAGTGGAGAGTGTGTTTGGAGGGCAAAAGGAGTCTTGGGGAAGAAGAGTGAAGGCATCTTTCAAGATACCTTATACCAACTGAAAGGAGCTATTTGAATCAGTGAAATGTATTGAAGTAGTAGAATGAACAGTTTAACCAACTGAGAGTAAATGAACTGCAAATACAAAATTATTACCCTGTATTCCAGGGTAGTTGTTCATGCAAAGAAAGCTAAGTGGCCTTAGCAAAGTTGGTAATTTTTAGTTCTTTATCACGATGTATCTTTAAGAATGCTGATTAATTTAAATGAGTGATAACATTTTTCTCCCTAAAAATCTTCAGGGTCTAAAAATTATTTCTTTTCTACATTGATGTGAAATTTAATTTGAACCTTTTTTTCCTTCCTTTCATAAAAATGGATAAAATTAATCTGGATTATTTACCAGAAGTGAGCTTATTATGAAAGATGTGGGATTTTAAAATTCACTTTCCTATAGTGGGTGTGTCTTGTTTGCTGGTTTGGAGTTAACAGTGCTTTCCTTTTGCACCTCAGCTAACTTAGTGAGGCTGTTTATCTTAGAACGTGGATGAGCCAAGTCCTGTTGTCTATTCTACTGGTCTTCTGTATCCCAGGTAATCTTTATACATCTTGCTTCAACATTTGCCCTGACACAATTATCCTATTGTAATAGTTTTGCTTAATATTGGACAATGAAATAGAAATTTGACTGAAGAGTTGGAGAGATCAGCTAGATTGTTCATATCTCACATGAATACGGGGGGACACTGACTAACATGCAAAGTAATTCTTGGTATTTTGAGGAATATTCTGGTTTTGATCAGAAATATTTTGTGTACTTGACCAGTAAATATTGAAATTTTGATGCTTTTTGAGAGAGGAATTTGTGTCCCCAATAGCTCTATTATTTTTATTAGAAGCCAAAATAGAAATTGCAAATACAAACATGCAACTACTAACATACAACTCTTCAGAGAATTTCTGAAAGACTTGGTAAAATTTTTCTCTCTTAAATAAAAATAATTAAGAGAAACGTGGAACAGTAACAAAAATAAATCTTCCAGATTTATGTATAGAACCTTTATTCCTCACAAATGTTAACAGTCATAGATTTGTAGAGCCATTTTAGTTGGAAAAGACCTTTAAGACCATCAAGTTCAACCATTAACCGAGCATTGCATATCTGATTACATCACTATACTGCTGGAATGCAAGATGTACTGAAAGCAGACTGACACCATGTGGTCTGTGCTGAATGGATGGGAAGCAGAAAGTGTATGGGGGTGAGAGGCTGCAGCACCAAAGCAGTGAGGTCAGGGTTATCCCTGGCTGTTGTATCTGCATGTGTCTTGAAATCATGAAACTTTTCTACAGCTCCTCTGCCTAGTTCATATTATTTCCCTGCAGAAGAGAGTGGTCAGCTGCTTAACAAAATGAGGGGAGAAATTCTGAAGACATTAATGAGTGGCTCAGTCAAGCTGCTGGAGTTTGGGAGTGCTTGGGGAAGGTGCATTAGTACATTCATCCAAGGAGGTACAGACACATGCAGATTTTGATGAGTATGACAGCTGATACTTGTTTGTGTAACAGCTGGGACCTTCTTTGCTAGCTTTTTCACCAGTGTAGAAGTGTTTCATACATGTGCCATGTAGTATAAACACCAGATTGCCTCCCTGCCTGCCAAATTCTCAGGACACTGGTGTCCATGAAGTTGCTCTGAGAGTGTTGAGCAATCACGACAGCATTTGCTGTTAGTGTTTGTTCGCAGGATGTGAACATGTTGAAACGGGGATGGTGCATTAACAGCTCAGTGTAACATTGAGATTGCCACTGTTAGTGTGATCTCACACCCTGCAGAAGGTAACACTGATTTGAATAGGGTTTAAAAGAGAGCCCATCATAATTAATGAGGATGATAACCTTCTCCTTGGAGGATGGTTGACATCCACAAAAAATGCTTCTTGTGAGAAAACAGCTAGAAGGAAGGAAAGATAAATAATTGCTGAATTTTGAATTTTGTGGCTACTGAGAGCTTTTATGTACTTGGCAATCAAACTGCTCGTATCGTGGATTTGCTTCATTTCCCACTGGTCCATTTCCTGCAGTTCCCAGATCAGTAGAATGTGGTCACACTGAGGTTTTCTGACTGCATAAACTGTTTGTTTCTTCATTTTTTTCTTACTTAGCTCTTTAACCTCTGTGACCTTTCAGGGTTGCCTCCTCCCATTCCTGTATTACTTCCCAAAAGCCTTGCCTTTGCACATCATTTCTGCCATTTTCTGCAAGGACAGTATCTGTCAGTAGTTCCTATTTTTCTTGAAAGTTAATAGATATTATATGCAATTGCACCTGTAGTAGAATTCCATTCCCTTTCATTTCAATATTGCTTTATTCTCCTGAGCAAATTGATAATCTATGAGGACATTCTCATACCTGAGAGCTCTTCCACAAATTCTTACTCATTTGTTGTTTTCTCTTTTGTAAAATGCCTCTTGACAATACAGTTGAATACACATTGTAATCCAAATTTAAAATTAAATGTATTACTAGTAAACCAAATAGATGTTCCTAAAATTAAAATGGCTCTTGGAAAACATGGGTGCACATGATGTACACAAGTTCTCTGACTAGAAACAGTGTAGAGTCATCATATACTAAATTTTTCATATTATCTCCCTATAATACCCAACAGTGAAAACCTGGAAGTGAGAGAGAAATAAAATCAAGTGGGAAGCCTGAAACTGCAGCAGTAGATATTCAGGATGCACAGCAGAAGTTCACACTCTTTCTGACTTTTTGTGCTAATACTTCTGGTTTGAACTGCTAATTGTTCTTGTGTTTTTAACTCTTTGGCAATCATTGTTTTTAGGTGTCTATTGCACTGGGAAAAATCCATTGCTTAGTATAAAAGGAATAGGGACAATAATCTGTTTCCTTTAATTGCTGGTCTGTTTTTATACGTGCGCACACACACACAAAAAAACCCAAAAACCAAAAAAATCAGCTTAGACTTTGTGCCTTCCTAAAACCTCTCTCTCCTATTGGATTTTGAGCTTAGTTAAGAGCAAAGACTTTTTAAAAGTAACTGTGTCCCTATGACATCTTCCTTCTAAACAAGACTCCTTCAGTATACACAGTGTGACTGACTTAGAGGGGAGGTGGTAAGACGGGAAAGTTTTGATTTCTGTTATCCTTGTATAGCCAGGGAAAAAAAAAAAAAAAGAGGCAGCTGGATATTGCTCCAGTTCATACAACACAATCAGAATTCTTAGAAAATAAATAGCTCTCTGACTTGCATCCAGTGAAACCATACAGACTTATCTTGAGATGCACAAAGTTTCTCCTCAGATTGTAGCTCCAGGAATCTTAATATATTTTCAGGCTAGGCTTAAAGGTTTTACAGTTGGATGGTGATGGTGAATGCAGATATGACTCCAGGTATCAGATCTTAGCTTATATTTACAGTGAGCTGGAGGAAAAAAAAAACAACTAAAGATAAAACCCTTTGTTCAGTTTGCTATCATAAAAATAAATAATAATAAAAAAGCTATTTTACCTATTTCATATTGTGGGTTTTTTTTTTTTTTTTTTTTTTTTTTGGGGTTTCTTTTTGTTTTTAAATATTTTTTTAAAATAAGCAGTAGTGGCTTCACAAAAGTGAGTTTTTATGTATGACTTACAACCTAAGAGTGAGTATTCAGTCATGCTGTATATGACAATTTTATGTAGAGAAATACTATGTCAAATACTGCATGTGTGAGTGATCTGTTAGAGAAATCCATATTCAGTGTTCAGTTGAACTCTTAGATCTTGGTAAATTGTGTTCAATTTGTGAACTTTTCCATCTGTTTAGTATGTGGAGAGTTCAGTTTAGTTTACAATGTTTTATATTTTCAGTGAAAAATTTTCAGAGGTCTACAGACTCTCTCGACTAGTCTGTTGCCTGGGAAACTGCACCCTGTAAATTAGGGTAAGGGGAAAACAGTGTTATAAGAGATATAATTTTTATAATTATTACTGTTCTTTTCATAATAAACATCCAAGCCAGGACTTGGCCATGGACTTGACAAGCCTTTTCATATTCGTACATCACTCAGAATAAGGTTGGGACTTTTTTTGTAAGCCATACATAGTTGCATAGGAGGTTAGCTATTTAGCAAAAATAGTTCTTTTCCAAGTGCATCAGAGTATGTGTTGTAGATATAAAATCTCTTCCTCTCAATATTAATGGCTTGCTGTGTCTGCCTTCTATACAGAGTGGACTGCTGGAGGAACAACTGAATCCCTCCCTCCCAAACCTGGCATAATTGAAAAAGCCAAGAGAGAATAAGGATTGCCTGAACTCTTACAGCTCTAATCATTTTTTATCCTGTAGGTGTCCCCTCTTTTCTTAGCACTTGTACTTTTCAAGAGCATGAGCTTAAATTTTTATAAGGGATATATAACAGACAGATTTACTTAATATGTGGTAAAGCACAGAGCATCGACTTCTGAAATTGTTAAAATAGAAAACTTAGGCTGGGCACTCCAGACACTGAAACTTGATTTGCATACCATTTCAAATGGGAGTTTTGAAATATACTAAGAGCATACGATCATAAATGTATCATTTTGAACCTACCTTGAAAAAAAGGAGAAAACAAGCTTGTGTTAAAATACTAAACAGTACCACCTACTTTGGCTAATCAAAACCACAAAAGCTAATTGTTTTTGCAGACCCTAGTTCCTTGGGAGACACCATTTAGAACATGATTTGCATTGAGGATGATGAAGAAAATGAAGGCAGATGTACATAAATGAGATACTTGTATAGAGATGGTGAAAGCTGAAGTGGAAATTGGTTTCAGGGAACTTCTTCACTGAAAGAAGTGCAAGTACCTCATCAGGCACTTCTTCCAAAAATATAACCATCGGGATGCTTTTTACAAGAGCAGCCATGGTGCTATCTGGACAGCAACGGGTATATCTGGAATCTGAGCACATGCTCCTACTCACTATTCTGGTTCTCCAAAATGTGCTATGCATGGTCAGACCAGCCCTTCATATCTGCTGTCTCTTTCTTGGCCTTGGCACGTGGCTGCTGGTACTGTAGGTTTCCTTGTGGCTGGGATGCCTCTCTTAGAGGCCAGGTGCCTGCTTGGTTGTGATGTCCCAAATTGTGCTGAGCACTGGCTTTGCTCTCTGTGCTCTCAGGAGAGCTGCAGGTTTCCCAAAAGCTGATTCCTGGGTCTGGTGTCTCTCTATATTCTCCTGCCAGGCTTTTGTTTTTAGTGTCGAGCTAAATTCTTTGGCTTAAAAAGAATTACCTTTAAAAACAACTCGAGTGTTGGTTTTAGACTGACAGCAAGAGAAACTGCAGTTTTTATATCTGTGCATGTGCAGCAGGAGTTCCAGACTCTTACTTAGACAAGTTTCTATAAAGAAACTCACTGAAAAGCTAATGGGTTTTCTGGTAGTAAATCTATTCTTTCTCTGGAGTTAAGCCATTCAGTAACTGTGAGCACTGATTTCTCTGTCAGGGTTTTCCAGGCATGGTCTATGCCTCAGTGTTAAGCTGCTGCTAGAGAATGAATGCTCCAATCCATACTAAAGATTATTTTCCAAATCAAATGGAATTATGGAGTTGAGAAGTTGACATGGTCATAGTCTCCAAACTGTCACACCTGTGTACAAAAAGTAACAACATAGGACACACTGCAGTCTTCTGGACTGGTGGAGTTTATTTTTATCTCTGTAATTGGGGTAAGTTAGGGAAATATGGTATTCATTGCCACTCAGCTTCTTCCTCAATTCACTGGTGGTAAAGTTTTATTTCACCTGGGTGTTACTGTACTACATTTACTTACACTCTCTATCCTCCTTCCTGGGCCACCCCGTGTTCAGGAAAATGATGTTACAAGAAATCATGAGACTGTTTTGTTAGATAAGTGTTAAACCTAAACTGAAGGTGGTTTTCATAAGAGAGCAGGTTTGCCTCCTTGGTTGTTCTGGAAATTCATTCCATGTCTACTAATGTTATCCTCTGAGGAACTTAATTTGCTAGCCAAGTAATCTTTACTACTGAACATAGTTACTGACAGTTCAGAAAGCAGGTTTTTTTGTGATTTTTAGAGATTCTTTTAAAATGTGTTTTAAGATCCAGCTCCAATGAGAGTTTTCAAGAGTCATCTTGAAAACTGACATCTGACAGTCAGAATGAAAACGGTCATCTGACAACTTTTGGATAGTTCGGTGTTTTCATGGAACTTCGCTGAAACACCACACACAATAGCCCAGGGACAATTAGGCAAGTTAGACTGGTCTTAAGTCATAATATAATTGTCTAAAGGTAGTAAGAAAACTCAGTTAAGTTACTTAATTAGCAGTGGTTTCAGCAATCTTGAGATACATCAGTGTAATTCTTTGAATACATCAAAAGAGTCAGTGAAAAGCTGCACATCAAATTTGACTCCAGGTGTCATGTTTGTTTTTTGAAATCTGTATTTAGCTTTTGAGACAGTTACGTTAAACATTTTCCTCATCTTTGGTAACACATAAAGCAAAATTGCTTTTTGCTTTCATGGAAAAAAGGGTACTTTAGAGATAAATGTGTCTTGGATATTAACAGTTTTACAACGTATAAGTTGTACACAGCTTTCTTTTTCACGGTATCATTCCTTTTAAACAGAATCTCAGTTTATGATGGGGAATTTCAGAACTACTTTAAAGTTTCATTTTACAGTGCCATGATGTTCTCTCTTAAGGCTTTGTGACTATGCATCTATGGACAGCTCTTATTCCATTTTATTTAATCTGTTTATATTGAATTACTAATTCTATCGTATGTTTATGATAGTACAGATGTCTCTAGGAAAGTTCTTTGGTTTTATTAGCTGAAAAAACCCCAATATATTGCACTTTTAAAGAATAAGATTGAAAGGTTGGAGAAAAAACCCTCATAAACAATTACTTGTACTTGTAGCACACATAGAGCACCCATAGTGCTCTGAAACAGCCACACTGATTGTGGGGAAATGAGAAATTTAACATGAATTACATTATTATGCTGAAGAATAATACAGGGATATCTTATTGTCTCTTAAATTCTGAGTGAAGAGAGTAAATACCTGATTAAAAAAAACCCACTATATCTCTCAGCTGACTGAATTGCTTTCTGGAAGCATATGAATTCTGTGCTACGTAAGCAGCAGTTATTAGCATTTGCAGTCAATTTTATTCAAGAAATGTATTCTCTGGCAGGCCTGTACCAATAAACCTCTGCTTCAACTAATTTTTACATTCTACTTAAACATGTCCCATCTGCCTGGAGTATCTCATCCTTTGTTCCCAAAGTGCTTTTCAGGTTACCCTATTTTTCACCTCCCTTATTTTGGAGTATCATAATTCATTCCCTAAAGTAGCAAGGGTTGAGTCTACCGGAGTCTCAATCAGAGTCAAACATTAGCATCTACTTAGCTGAAAGCTCATTTTAAAATCTTGATTTAATTGTAGAAATGGAACAAAGGGATAATACAATCTACTCACTATTCTATATAATTCAAGTCACTTCATTCAGATTCCTAAGTAGTGACTGTTAGCAGTCTGGGACTTGAAATAGCAAGTACTGCTTTATGCTTAACAAAACACAGATAACTGACAGCCCCTTCAAATAGAGAATGGTTCATTTTGTGATGCAAAACAGATAGCTTGGTTGGGAATAATATTGTGTATCTATATGCAAGGTTAAATCCCAGACAGAAAGTACAGGCAGATGAAAAGATTTTATTGCTAGTCTCTTTTTCCTGCAGTAAAACTGAATATTTCACAGCCCTCAAGTGTAAGGCATGTGACTGGTTAATGCACTGGCTGTGTCTGACATATCTTATAACCATTTCTGAACTTTAAGCTACTTTCTTTAAACACAAGCAGATTCAATCACAGCTGTGATTGAATAGCTTTTCTTAGTAAGAATCTTTTGACAGCAGATTTACATGTTAGAGAGCATGATACCTCCAACATCAGTAAGCAATATTCCTGACATCACTGATAATTGAAGTGCTCAAGACCTAAGCAGTTGTGGTGGGTTGACCCTGGCTGGATGCCAGGTGCCCACCAAAACTGCTCTTTCACCGCCCCCCACCCCCCCGCCTTAGCTGGACAGGGGAGAGAAAATATAATGAAAGGCTCATGTGTCAAGATAAGAACAGGGAGAGATCACTCACAATTACTGTCACAGGCAAAACGGGGACATTAGTTTAGTTTATTAGTAATCAGATAAGGGTAATGAGAAATAAACCAAAATCTTAAAAACATCTTCCCCACACCCCCTCCCTTCTTCCCAGGCTTAAATTTACTCCTAATTTTTTTCTACCTCCTCCCCCCTGCCCCCCAGGTGGCACAGGGGGATGGGGAATGGAGGTTGCAGTCAGTTCATCATGCACTGCCTCTACCTCCTCTTCTTCCTCGGGAGGACTTCTCCTGCTGCAGTGTGGGGTCCCTCTGATGGGAGACAATTCTCCATGAACTTCTCCAGCATGAGTCCTTCCCATGGGCTGCAGTTCTTCATGAACTTGCTCCAGTGTGGGTCCCTTCCACAGGCTTCAGTCCTTCAGGAACAGACTGTTGCAGTGTGGGTCCCATGTGGGGTCACAAGTCCTGCCAGCAAACCTGCTCCCACATAGGCTCCTCTGTCCATGGGTCCACATGTCCTGCATGGGGCCTGCTCCAATATGGGCTCTCCGTGGGTTCACAGCCTCCTTTGGGTGCATCCACAGGTGCCAGCTAGTGGATCCATGGGCTGCAGCTGGATCTCTGGTCCACTGTTAACCTCTGTGGCCTGCAAGGGGACAGCCTGCTGCACTATGGTCTTTACCAGGGACTTCAGGGGAATCTCTGCTCTGGTGCCTGGAGCACCTCCTCCCCCTCCTTCACTGACCTTGGTGTCTGCAGAGTTGTTTCATATATTCTCACTCTCTCCAGCTGCAGTTTCTATTCAGCAGTAACTTCCCCCCCACCCCCTTCTTAAGTATGTTATCCCAGAGGCTCTACCATTGCTGCTGTTGGGCTCAGCCTTGGCCAGAAGCAGGTACTTCTTGAAGCCAGCTGGCATTGGCTCTATCAGACATCGCTGAAGGTTCTGCAGCTTCTCACAGAAGCTGCCCTGCTACCTAAATCTTGCCATGCAAACCCAATACAGCGGTCTTCTTCATCCTTTTCATCGTTATAGGAAAGGCTGAGTTTCAGTAATTTTAAAATTTATTTTACTATTTAGTTTGATATGCACATTTTGAGAAGCTGACATTTTCATTCTTAGAACTTGTCACTGGTGAAGATAAGTGTGATAGCCAAAGAAATCAGGTGGTACTTGGGAGCCTATTAGTCCAGTTCTTTGCTATCATGCTGTATCATAATGGTGTGTTCTTCAGTTTTTGCCATTCCTAAACCTGCCAGCATCTTAGTGCATGAAACATCGGTAAAACACTTCTGGGGATGCTGCCAAAGGGAACAGCTTCATGCATTTCCTGCTCTCTGGCTGGTGCTTTCTGAGATCACTGTTGGAGATCAGACTAAGCAATACATACATATCTGTGCCCAGCGTGGATGGAGGCACACATGTAGGGCAGTTATACTTGTCCAAATAATTTCCAGATGGGTGGGTAAACAGCATCTTGCATGTCTGGGCTGCCATGCTTATAAGCTAATTGATCAAATAGCAACCACTTAACATGTTAACCCCTTCTAAAAGGAACTGCTAAACTGGTGGGTTGAGTGAGCTCTCAGTGATGTTAAACAGAAAATGCTTTGGAAAACATTTCAGATCCCCAATGAGTTAAAAAGCAATGTATGAATTTTGAAAGCTGCACTGAAGGGGAATATGATATTTTTGTATTCTTGTGGTGAAAAATTATTCTTGAAGATATGTTTAAACTTGAAACTCCAGGGGGAGAGCAAGCAATAGGCAAACTTTGAAGAGCAGCTCTGGATGCCTCAGCAAAACTACTGTTGGTGGAATGAGCCCTTTTGCTGGCAGGTGAGGAAGCTCCTTCCTTGAGCCATCCTCTGTCTGAGGGATGCTCCCAGTTAAGCGTGGCTGATCATTCAGATTTGCTTTGTTTGAAGTATAATTGTCCAAAACTACAGACAAATACTAATACTTATATCAACTGTTTTATTAAACTGTAAACCACCAAAGTTCTTAGAACACAAAATAATTTAATGTTGAAGGGTCTCTGGAGGTCACCTGGCTCATTTTCCAGTCAAATTCTGGGTATCTCCAAAGATGGATATTTTACAACCCCTGAGGTCTTTTCCATTGCTTACCTTACTGTGAAAAATTTAGTGAAACCACATTTGCCATTACCACAAGTGCAGCATTCCCACATTTATCTGTTCTAATGCCCTTCCCTGTCACCCAACTTAAGGAGGAAAGCTAACGAGCAGTGAAGGAGCCTTTCATTTTCACTGTTACCTGGACTCAGGAAGATATTAGATCATGTGCACTATCTCTTACTTCAGCACAGGATATTTCTTATTTCTATATCTCTACATTAGGCATTAAAAAAAAAAGGCAAAACCAAACAAACTAATGGGCATTGGAGGGGGCAGACCAAAAAGTATTTTTTTAAGAAGGCAAAAGAATTTTATTTTGAAGTGATTAAGTTTTAGATTTCTTACTAAGTATTAGTTTGTTGTTTTGGTTTTTTTTTAATTGGTCTTGAAAGCCAAATGCTTAGTGGTGAGAATCTGACAAACATTAAAAAAATGAAGAACTTATACACATATAAATGCAGTGGAATTTCCATAATGTTCTGTTAGAGCAATATAATATCAATAGCTTGATTTAAGTGACCAGGATGACTCAGCCATATTTATTTGCTAAAGGGTTGGAATGCTTTTGTCAGGAAGCATAGGATGACTCCAGAACGGGCAGTACAGTGTGCAAAATAGCTGAGATTATAATGGGAAATATGACCAGGTCTTAAATGATTTATGTGGGTTTAGCTCTTTTTTATTTCATATATTTAACTTAACTTGAGGTTAAAGATTTTTTTTCTTAGTGAGATGTTCGATATATCCACATGACAATTCTATATAGTTATAGGTGTCAAACACTTTCTGCAATGATGAAGTTAAATAATATTGTTCAGAATAAATTACCTACAAGAAACAATTATATTATTTTCTTAAAAGCTTAATTATACAGAGTGTTAGTGCTTTATCTTGACCAACCTAAGTTTTCCATTCTAGGTGCTGAGAGGTCAAACCCAGGTTTTGGGAAGGGGAAGACTTGATTCTAGGGATGAAAACCTAGAATGGTATTATTTGTATCACTAGAAAATGTGACACCTTTGAACTTGTTCTCTGTTACTAAAAGGCCTGGAAGTTTGACTTAATATTGCAAAAAAAATAAACACATCTTTTCCAGATTTTTATTTTCTGAGCAGAAATACGGGCTTGTCGATGACAATTGTTTCTCCCTTGGTGAGTGTGTGCTGATTTCAATGTCAGGTGTGTGACCCTGGTAACCACCTGAATCAACGTACTTGAAAAGGAAGCCATGCACATTTACAGAAGTGTGTGATGAGATATCTAAGGTTACATATGAGTATGATTTTTTTTTGTTTGTTGGTTTGCTCTGTTTTGTTTGGTAGTTTGGGGTTTGTTTGTTTGTTTTTAATTTTTAAAATAACCAGAATCTGGAGGAGTGAATGCAAACATCTAACTTCTATGCCCACAATTGTCATTCATATGACTACTTTGATGCTTTTTGGCAAACTGAAATTGAACACACCTGGGGTTTATGACTTTTGGTGGATTAATATACAGTATGCACCAAAGTGACAGTGTAACACCCTGTAACATACTCGCTGGAGTGACTGTACATACAGGCGTTCCCATTTGCTGAACTAAATGGAAAATCTGCAGAGACTTGAAGAGAGTTGGATGATTTTCTTGAAAGGCTGAAATAGTGTTAAAGGTTTCCCATTGAAACCTGATCAAAGGAGGCAGGCAGAGGCTTGGGTTGAGGATGGGAAGGTACCTGTTGCTATAGGACAGATGCATCCTTACTCATTCCATTCTCTGGTGACCTCCTCTGCGTCTCCAACACAGACTTGCCACAGTCCCCTCCTGAAGACAAGTTGCAGCCTTATCTGTGGGCTTCACTCCTACTCTTCCGGCCTGCCCTGAATGCCAACCCTGGTGGCGCCTGTAGTGGTGGTGCAAGGGAAGGGGGCAAGAAATGTTCCTTGGGACAGGAGAGGAAAGACAGGTCTGCACATTGATGACAGACAGGTATTGTTTGAAATTCAGACTAAAATATGATCTTTTCTAACAGATTTTTAAAACACTACTAACATTTTTATCGTTAGATTATTTTATTTTATTTTCTAAATATCATCTTTGTCAAAACATCAGTCATTTATGCTTACTTTCAGCCTTTTCAGAGAGAGACATTCCTATTAGTTACACAAAATATACAAAATATTTCATGGCTCTTAGATGAAAGTAGGTTTTGTTTATTTTGGTTGGTGGCATTAACTTTTCCTATCTGTCAATCTAGTTTCTGAGGAAACTTTGTGGTAACTGTGATCTGAGCACTCTACTTAACAGCCAGAGCGTAAAAAGTTGATGAGAATGTAGAGTAAAATCTGTATAATTGCTTATACAAAGCATACTTTTGTGCACTGTGTTTTTGTGAGGGTAGAAAAATCAAAGGGGAATCTAGCATGCATTTTTTTTTGTGTTCAGTGGATGAAAAAGCTTCTTGCTAATATTCAACTTTGTCCTCTCCTTGGTGATGCCCCCCAACTCTTTTATATTCAAGGATTCTTCCTCCTTCCACTTTTTCATATTTTCTGGTCTCACTCTTGTCCTTACCTGGATGTTCTGCTATTTGGGCAGAGCAGCAGGGAGAAGTCACAACTCCTGTATGTGTGTGCCGCTGATGAAGCACCATGTTGAAATGCCAGTGTCTGTGCCACAGGTTTACCATTTCTACAGTAACAGCATCTCCATTGACTTATTTTTGATCTTAGATTGCTGCAAGCTTTCCCATGAGCTGCAAGGAAAACTGATGTTTTTAATATGTGGTTTTAGCAGGTTCCTCAGCTTATTCTTCATGTTATCTGAAGGAAATGAGGCAAGGGCTGAGAAGTAAAGAAGCAGGTACTGAGGTATGTGTGGAGCTTTGGAGCCACCCTGGTATACCCAGCAGAAGTCTACCTTGGGTGGGGCTGGCTGGAGACCTTGCTCCTGCTCTACGGTGGCAACAAAGTCACAGCTGTGTCCGAGATGTATGAGTGGGCTGGTGAGAACTAATCTGTTTGGAAGGACCTGTTGCTATGGATTTTAGAAAGGATGTGGTTTGTGGTATTTAAAAACTCTATCACTGAATAAAATCCCCAGTGAACAATCCATTTTGGGGATATCAAAATAAGTGTATTTTGCCTATGTAATCAATCCTAGGGCAATAAATACTTTGTCATTCATTCCATCCAATTTACTTCAGTGATTAGCATTGAACAGAAGTTGTATGGTCAATATAATTACCAGATCACAGCTTTACGTGCGGTTGCACTTTTTAAATTTATTATAATCTATGTTTCAGATTTCCCCTTTTTAATCTTGTAACCCTTCTTCTTTTTTTTTTTTAATTTTCTAATTAAAAAAAAAGTATATTGTTGAGACTAACCTGGAATTGCATAAATCAATAATGCTACACAGAAAAAGAGAACAAATTATACCTCTTATTTGCATAATGGACAAGATCCAAAATTAATTCTTTGGGTTAATGAGGCTCCTCAGGGTTGTTTGTGAGGATATACAGCCTCCTGTGACACCAGTATATTACTGATTGAAAAGTACTGCTTAAAGCCAAAGAAAAGAGGTGAAAAAATCAGGAGCAAGCTGGTTGGGGGACTCAGTATACTGAAGCTTTTAGCTTTAGTGCATTGATTTTTGGCTGCCTGCATTGAGCTCCAGCATAAGCTGAGGATACAAATTCAGATTTACCCTTGCTTTGAGGTTCAAACTCAGTTCTAATCTCAGCTGGGGATTTGGCTAAGATGCAGCTGAGTTCCTAAGTTTCTGTCACACTGACATAAGGTTATCTTTGTGTTTCTCAGAAAGAGAACAGTGCTCCCCAGAGGGAAGGAAACACAAACACCCTGAAACGTGCAGAGGGTTATGCAGCTCTGTTAACTTAGAAGAGGTCTGAGTCTTAGGCGAGAAAATCACAGGACCAAAAAAAGCTAGGAACAGGCAGTTACAACAACATTGAAATGTCTCATATTTTCTATTCTGTTTCTGCTCCATTACCTTTATCCTCTTATTCCAGGCAGTTAGCTTCCTCTTTCTCTTATTACCATGCTGCAAATTGGTAATGTGGCTGGAGGAGCGCAGGGCACTGCCACAGGTGCCCATGCTTGCATTGAGAGGAAAAAAGGCAGGAGGAGCCTCATTTTGCTGGAATGAAGAGTTGTAGCAACTCTGTGCAAATCAGATCACTTTTGGAAGCTTGTAGTGTGACTGCAGTTGTATGTGCTTTTATGAAGGTGGCAATAGGTGGATTAGAGGCAGAAGGGAAGGCTTTTTACATCCCCACCCACTGGAATATTTCCTATTCCAAAACAGTGGGAGCTGGTGCTATTCAAAGTTCACCTGAGGACAGACAATTTTTTTTTTTCCCCTAAGCCTTATTATTGACAATGAAGTATATTAACTGAATTTTACCTAAACTATTCACTATGGGAAGGTCATAAACAACCTAAGAAGGGCTTCTGATAAAAAATTGAAAGAATCTATTAGCACATTTCACCTAACATGACAAAAATTACTGTGCAGATGTGTTCTAAAGAACGGAAAAATCTAATGGTCAAGTGAAGTAGGAATTTTCAAAATTACAATACATTGACTTGTGGAGACTGAGGCCAGTCTTGATTCCTTGTGCTCCAATACTCAGAAAGGCATCTACTTGTAATTGCTGCAGCCTGCGAGGTTCCTGTTGCTGATGTTCTGATACCACTTCTTTCATCAGTGCAGCATGTTTCTGGAAGTTCAGAAGCAGACAGGCTTTTTCTTCAGCTGAAACACGAATTACATTATCATGTCCATCACAGCTTGGGCATACTAACTGCTTGATGGTTATGAGTATGGATACTGGGAAGTTTCCTGACAACGAGGGATGAAAACTATTGGCCTGATTTGTGAAAGAAGTTAAAATTTGGATCTTGGGTGTGACCCTATATATGCTAGAAGACCTTCAGCAGAAAGAGCCAGGCCCTGATGAGATGACACAAGGGAGCAACAGGTTCCTTCAAACTGACAAATCAGAGTGAAACTTGCCCTTTCAGATTTTGATGCAGGAGGCAGAGGTGCAGCAGGGTAGGGAGCAGGGACTGTGCATGTTCACCAGCTAAGCCCTGGGGTGCAAGAGGAGTAACCTCCATCATTGCCCTGCAGTCTCCCGAGGCTAACTCTGCACTCTCAAACTTCTTATTGGAGGCAAAGCTTTTACTTGCTACGACTCTCATTTTGAACCATTCATCATGGAAATGTTGTAAACTGCTATTAAGAGCTTCTAATTGTCATTTGGAGGATAATAATTAAGTAATTTAGGAAAAATAAAATGTGGTGAAACATGAAAAATATGTCTGGTCTTTAGCAATTGTCTACCTCATCTTAGAGCAAGGAAAAAGCCACACAGGGAACTACCTGAAGTAGCATCTGACTGGTCACATTGGACACTGGTCTTTAGATCTAAGTCTGCAATCCCTAATCTGTGTGGAAAATACGCTGTGTTTTCTCTTGGGATGTATTATTTTTTCAGACCATGAATCATGAAGTAGGAAAGGTGAGTGAGATGCCATTCCAGAAGTGCATACTTTGTAATTACAAAAATGTAAACATTTTGGCTTGGGTTTATTTATTTATTTATTTATTATTTAAATAAGGGTAACTGACTTCTCCGAACAACCAAAACAACTTGTGTAATATTTTTATTCTTCATGAGTATACATTAAATGTGAAACATACTTTTCAAAACAATAGTTATAAATAATTTTGGTTGAGGACACATGATTCTGTAAATAATGACGATAATTCATATCTTACTTCAGTGTAGTATTTTCCCAGGGAGGAAGTAGAAAAATTATGTCCTTATTTGGCCCTTCCAATTATTTCTTGATATTTCTATTGTGTCACCATAATGCTGTAAGACAGTCTCTCTGTTGCCATTTCTTGTAGTCAGTGAACATGGAAAATATTGTTATGCTAATGGTCCTTTCACCATAATTTCTCTGAAGTTTACAGCAGATGATGCCCTTCTGCTACCTCCTCCTCTCAGTGAATCACACCCTTAAAACAAGTGCTGCTTCCCCTTCTGACCATCTAACTTACCTTTAGCTATTTCTGAAGGGAACAGTATAGTAATTATTCACTTTATTCATTATCATAAAAATCTGACTTGTCTAAAGAAACATGATTAGTACCTTTTCTTTAAATGGCAAGAATTCTCATAAGATGCTGTGCAAATGAAATCATACATAAAAAATGTGTCAAAAATCAGCTCTGAATGAATAGGAGTAGCAAGATGAGGAAATGATATATGCAATGACTCTTGACTCTTGAGTCACAGGGGATATCTATGCTGGGCAGGTAACTTGGGCTGTCAAACTGGCTTTAGTCTTAAAATTCTTGTTTTAGAACACTCTGTAGCTGGAGTTTGAGTATTTAAAACCAGAATGAAATCCAAATGCAGCTTTTGATTTTACAAGGCTTGGGATCAAGCCTCTCTTCTGGTGCTGTTTCCCTCCCAAAAGGATTCACACAATGTCCTTTGTGAGGTGACTGGTCTCTGTGGTATCTGGGGAAGATGGATAGAGTGCTTCAGCGGAAGGAGCTGGTAGATGTGCTGCTACTCAGGGTAGCTTTGGGAATAGGGAGGGTACAATACTTGAGGAAGGGGTTTCAGTGGAACATACTGAGAGAAACCTAACATCGGTGTTGAGCCCAAAGGTTGCTTCTCAGCAGCACCCTGGCCTGTGAAAAGTGGGGGCACCTGGCTTTCTGCCTTGTTTAGTCAGAGCACTAAATGTAGCTGAAAGACTAAGGGCTGTTAAGCTCAGACTTACAGGTTTCAGTCAAATACATACATGCATATTATGAAAGCATGTTCAAGGAAGGTGTATATTCTATGTGTGGAAATTTCCACCAATGCTTTTTGTTACTGAGCTTTTTGTTACATCAGATAAATTCTTTAAATGTGTTGGGGGGGGGAATTACTGATCTGAAAAAGGGGAGCTCTGTTTTAATCCTACAAATAGAGCTATTAAAAAGCTAAACAAAACCAACAAAAAAAACCCCCAAACCCTAAAAAACTCTAGCCAAAACCAAACAAGCAATACCCCCAAAATCAAACAAAAAACCCCCACACAAACAAAACGAAGCAAATACAGGAACCCCTTCTAAACCAGTCCTGCTCCTCCTGTGTCATCTTCCATTCTGTATCTGTTAGTTTCTTATCTTGATGGCACTATTTCTGCCTGCTTGAAGCAGCATTGTATGCTTTGTCATTCAGGATGAATAACTCTGGACCAAGTTTTAGACCACATCCAGGAAATGGACCACACAGGTGTGAAGTGAACCAGGATGCCCTTGTCTGTACTTAGGTGTAATCCCTACCTTCTTGGGAAATAGAGCTTGCTAGACTGGGAGACAGCAGATGTATTGTTCTAGTTTAAGAGGTCTAATCTGCTCTTCTACAGAGACAGAATATATATTAATATTAAATAAGCATTTTGTCATATAGAGAGAATATTTGTTTATTTAAGCTATTGTACATGCATACAGTTGTATCTCTGGGGGTGTTACATTTTTTTATGTGGACTTTTTGCTGTGTAACAACCTTTTTCAAACTGTCTGTTGCATCTTGCCTGTGATCTATAAAGCTAAGAATTATGGAACAATTCCCAAGGACTTCTAGACTTCTGAAAACAAAATCCTACTGTAGTAACTTCGTGAATTAAATTGTCCCTATGCCTGTGGTTTTGAGAATTTGTAATCCTTCATTCTACATAAGAAAAAATAAATAAATAAAAGGAAAGAAACGTTAAATAAAGAGAAATTCCAGAAGCTCAAGCGAGCAGAGCTTCTGCTGTGCTTTACCTATCATTCTTCAAAAGATGTTTGATCCTTAGATAAAACATTTGTTAAAACTTTAAAGAATTCAACATAAGATCTTTAAAGATTTTATCTTTTTTTCTCCAGTAAAAACCTAATAATGTGTCATAATTTTATTTAAGTATTAAACTTCTTTCTATATCTGGAGCTAACTATTCACTCTAGGCATTGAATAACAACTGTAACACAGAGGAATTAGGGAGTAAGAGGAAGAAATAAGGGTGATGGAAATGAGATGGAGGTTTAGCATCATTTCAGATATTGGATTTAACTCTGAGGTCTCTGACTCTCTGCTATCAACATGAAAATGATAATCTTTTTATGTCATTTATAGGGAAATGCTGAATGCAGGGCACAAAAAGTAATTAGAAAAAGAATTAAAAGACAAAAATATACTTTTAGATATAAAATGTTATTGGATAAACAAAGGTTATGAAAGTCACATTCTATCCCTCTTTTTCTTTTTTCTTTTCTTCTCTTTATTTTATTTTTTTTAAATCACTTTGCAGGAAATGGAGCAAAGCAGAGCAAATGGAAAAGAGTGGTAGAATGTTAACCTGATACTTAAAATGAAGCATAGTCAAAGAACAGATATGCTTCCAGTTTTCAACATGAAAATCATGATGGGTACCACCTGTGGACTCAGCATTGTTGTGATAACCATGGGAAGCCACGGCGAGAGCCTGAGTGACACACTAGTCTGTGCCTAAGAACAAACACTAACAGGTGGGGAGTTTCATAAAACTGAATTTTTTTTAATTGATGTTTTTCTTTTTTTCCTCTCTCTGACTTGGTGTCTGGGCTGTTGATGGGTATGAAATGGAAAGGATGTACTCAGACATAAAAAGCAAGAGTAAGCAAGCAGCAGTTGCAGGGTAACTGCAACGTAGCCTTGTGCTACCCTCAGCTGAGTGCTGAGAGATTAAATAGATTAAATGAAAATAGATGCAAGCTAATTGAATTCAGTGATATAGGAGATGAAATCAGAGCAGTGTAAAATTAGGCATAAAATGGGGATCAGTGGTCTCTTTGGATTACCAGAGTCAAGAGCTCTTTCAATCAGATAGAAATGAAAATAAAACAAAGAACACACACTGCAAGAAAAAGAGCCAATTGTTTTTACAACTAAACAGCTTTGCAAAATACTTGCAGTATGTTCTAAAGATAATAGTTTGAGAACCATCTTAGACTGAAGTTTCTTGGATTTTCTCTATTTTTTGTTTTAAGTAAGATGACTTGCAGTTTGTCTAAGTGGCTGTTATCCTGACTGAAGGTAAAAGTCTCTTAAAATATAAACAAGTGTTGTTAGACAAGCTGTCTGAGACAACGCAATTGTGACTTGTTCTCTAGATTTTGTTGTAGGCTCAGAGGTGGTAGTTAAACTCCCCTTCTCCCCAACCTACCTCTACCCTTTCAAGTAACTTTTATTTAAGGACCTAAACTTAGGAACCTGATGAGTTTTCTGTCCGGACAGCAAGAGAAACTGCTAAACTTAAGGGACAGTACAGATAATAAAATAGACATGAAAGTCAGAAGAGTATAATGTGAAGAAGGGCAGTTTTCAAATTATTAGTCTGAATTGAAAGCAAAGCTATAGGTATGTGTTGTATTTTTCTGGGCCTTGGATTTAAAAGAAGAACTGTGAACTTGAAGGAGAGGATGAAGAGTTTAATTTGAATATGAGTGTCTGGCAGTGTCTGAGCAGCATGAAAGGGATAATTTTAGCAGCAGCTTTTTGAATAGACTGGTTGGGTACAAGCTGAGATGTAAGTAGGCTACACAAGCTATAGCTAACATCAAGGATGAGGAGGGAGGGAACATGAAAGGCAGATGAAATTCACCTATGTGCAAAAAATCTGGCAGAAGCATTTATGACTTTAAGTAATACCTGCATCCTGTTTTGTAAATTTTATTGTTATGTTGGGTTTTAGGGTGGCAAACAGAAATTTCTCTTAGGCAGTCAAGGTATATTTTATGGTTACATTTCCATGCACAGTGCACTGAGGGATTTGGTGAGGGTCTGGAATGTAGAGAAAGTTATCAGGGTATGGATTCTGCTGAGACATCTCACCAGATGGAGGAAGGTGATTTTTAATAAAGATGAACTTCAGCAGTTGGTATGTGGAGTCATAGGTTATAGCAGGATATCCGAGAAAACAGCAAAATATATCCAACATTGTTTAGAACCAATGTCAGACATAGCAAAGATTTTGAAATTCTTTTTCAGACTTAATCCCTGCTTGTGTTGTAGATGTAAAATGTCAAAACAAATACAATGATTACTGAACTAATCAAAACAGTATAAAAAGTGTCTAACACTGTTTTCCTCTTCTGTAGCAAACACTTCTTAAAGTCAACAGTGATAAAGGATATTAGATGAGAATACCATACCAAAGTTTAGTAGGCATAGGTCAACACTGAAAAAGGGAGTACACTGTAAAAGACTTAAGTAATGTTTCCAGCCAAAACATTTGGCAGATGAAATACTTTTCTCCACTGCTTCAAAATTTTCCATGAAATTTCTAGCTAAAATTAAATTTCAGTAAATAACCAGGGAAGAGAAAATGTGTATAACTTGCAGTTTCCCTCACCCATTGCTTTTCAAAGAGTACAAATACATTTTTCATTTTGAATTTGAATTCTCATTAGGGTTGGAAATTTGAGAAACTTACAGTGATGAACAAATATGTGAGCTATTTTGTAATCTGAAAATCTGTTTGAAAGTTCTGTTAATAGGAATAATTGAATGCTGAGCTGTCACAAGAAGCTGGATGGGATTTAATGTGCCAAGCCCTTAAGTATCCCACAACATATAAAAGTATAGCTTTATCCAAGCAAAAAAAAAATTTTTGATAAGTACTGAAAAAGCTGTTTTCTTTGTTTTCTTTTCTTTTTTTTTTTTTCCTGTGTTTTTGTTGTCTTGTAGCCCAGCACCTCAAAAAACACAGGCAAGCCAAATCACCATTTCTTGAAATATGTTTTTGTGTGGCATATTGTGATGGTGTACTCTTGTGTCCCATAATCATCTAGTAGTGAAATTTCCAAAATCTCACCTAATCTCAAGTGACTATATACATACAAAGAAAATGTAAATTGTAACATCGCAACCTGGAAGAAAAAAAGGTCTCACATACAGATGCAGTGTAGAGCATTGTTTAGGGTTGAGAAGGCTACTGATTTCTGGTTTGCACTACAAAGCAATTAATTTTCTTGTACTCTTTCTATTGTTCTAATCAGAAAACATTTAGCTAGCCAAAATGTATGTTCTTGTTATTTTCTGTAATCCTTAACACATGTAGCTCTGATTAATATTTAGAATTATTACCCATTTATAACTTTTCTTTAAGGTACCTACAGTACAACTAATGGTATTCATGTTCTGAATACAACAAAAGCTTTGATGTGTTTGCTCTCTATGCCTTACATATGATAACTTTTTAATGGTATTTCTATTAAGAAGGATATTATGTCTTTTATGCTATGCATTAAATATATATTGTTTTTCCTCTGGGAACAGATGGCTCTCTTTATTTTCTTTAATTTACAGTTTCTCATTTGTCTGTGTGCTTTAAAAAAAAAAAAAAAAGAAGATGGCTTTTTGAGGCTCCTTCCTATTTGTACTTTAAACTTGAACAGACACTGGTGAAAGCTGAAAGTATGATATTCTTTTTTTGCTGAGTACTAAGATCTTTCCCTAACAAGAAAGTAAAATTCTATGTATTGGGGAATGGTAAATTTGTGTCTTTATGACACTGTTACCTGCATCCTTATTGAGAAACAAATATTCTATTGCTCAGAGGATGGAGGCCTCATCCTTCTTCCGATCTCAGTAGAAATTAATTAGATAATTAGGGCTGGCTTGAAGTAAAATCCTTTAGAAACAGTCCCAAACCTTGGGCAGCTGTAAGGAGCAAACAAGGGAATTGTTATGGACTTTCAAAGGGAGTTTGGCAAGAATAAGGAAGATGGCAACGGAAAATAAGGGAGAAGAGCCAAGGAGTTATAGAGGTAGTGAAGGTGACTAGATGCAGGAGCTGTAGGTGAGCATGATTAGTTTAGGATAGAAGGGGTGTTTGTGTGCCAGCAGGGATGCCTGATGGAAACAGAAAAGATCTGAGGACTGGAGATATTGATGAACACTTCTCTGAAACTGAAGCATGTGATAGAGAAAAGGCATGAACTAGCAGTACAATTAAGAATTTGCATATGCTTGCTGAGTGAGGGGAGCTCAGGGATTATAGACTCTCTACAGAAGGATATCAGCCTAAGAGTAGCAGCCTGATTAGTGGAGGAGGGATGGAGCTGAGATGATGCTAGTAACAGAATGATGTCAGTAACAGAAGTTTTTCTTTCACTGATAAGTAACTGTGGAGTCAGCTAAATGGGCTTAGGGACATAAATACAGAGTTGCTTCAGGTCAAGTCCACTGTAACTATCAGCAGTCTGAATCCCAAAGAAAGACAGAAATGAAGCCTTAGGGCATCAGTAGCCTGTGGCTGAAGTACCTTTCCTCTAAACTAGTTTTACATAATAGGCATGTGCTATATAGTTGTAAACACACATAGCTATTAGACACATAGGAAACTGGTCAGTATGGAGGCTTCCCTAACCTTTGTTATGGAATAGAACAGCCTGAAGAGAAGAGTAATCAGATAGATCAATAGAATATGACTCAATTTTTCTTATAGTTTTGCTGTTTGAAAACTGTTGTTAGTTAGACCTGAATGAAACCTGAGGGTTATTTAAATTAGGGGTTTCTCTTAACTTACATCACTATAAAGAGCAAACTGAGTCCATTTTTCACCCTGTCCTTTAAACTTTATATTACTAAGTTTCAATGATTCAACAAAGAGCTTTCTGTATATATGAATTTTTGACTCTTCAAGAAAATGTTGAAATGTTGTAAACTTGAAATTTCTTTGAAAGAGAGCACATACTTTGATACTGATAGAGTTGAGAACCCCATATCCCAAAGATTAAACAAGGATTCCTGAAAATAACTGCAAAGGTGTTAGTTGTCCTTTGAGACTCTACAAGGCAGACACTCAAAAAGAACATTGAAAAATGGGAAATTTTAAATTAAGAAATAATTTTAATCTAAAGTGTTTTAGGAGTTGAATATTTATTAACTATACTTTTGTTTTATTTGGTACAACTTCCTGATGACCTTTTTTTTGTGTTGGAACCATCCAGTATCTCCACTATTAGATCCTTTACTGCAAAAGTGATAAGAAGGAAAAATAAAGACAACCTCTGTTGGCAACTAAACACCACGCAGTCACTTGCCCACTGCTTTCCCCTGCTGCGGGATAGGGAAGAGAATCAGGAGCAAAAAGGTGGGTTGAGCTAAGAACAGTTTAATAGAACAACACAAATAGAGAAGAAACAACAATAATAATGATAATACTCATGAAATCATACGTAAAGTGATATAAGCTGTAAGGCTCTATCAGAACTTGGGACAGGCTTTCCCTGCTCTAGCTACAGAAAACATAAGGACTTTCACTGGACCGGAAGCCCCTTAAAGAGCAGGCATGATGTCAGTGTGGTATTGAATATCCCATTGTCTGGTTCGGTTGTTTATGCCAGCTGTGACCCCACCGAGCTGCTTCTGAAAATTAGCCCGATCACAGCTGAATCCAGAACAACAAGAAAGTGGAAGGCATTTTTTTATAGGCAAAGAAGTGGAATTAGAGCCACCCATGTTACTGGGATGACTTTGTCCCCATCTGTCTTCTTTTTAGAAAGTGCTTGTGTGCCCTTCTGTGTTCCTCACACTCATGCTTTTGTTTCAGAAATCTCTAGCTAACTTCTACTGGGAACTTGGCAAAATTAAGAAGGTAAGCTATCAGAAAGGGTATTTTACTGATTCATCTAATGAAAAAAATAAAAGAAACCCCTGAAAATGTGAATTTGGTTTCAGTGTTTTTGGCCAGCAACAACAAAATTTGAAACCTGTAAGAACTGAAACTCTGGGCTGACTAAATCAGGACAGGAAATGCTTCTCAGACGATAACAGCCTTAGACATGCTCAGAATGGGATTAATCATCCCATTCTGGAGAAGACTAAAATGCTAACAGAAACAGCTGTTCAGGTGAACAACATATGAAAAATGTTTTGTAGGCTAACTCCATTAAACTGATGAGACCTCTCATTAGACCCTAATGGGAGCAATAAATTCTCAACATTTGACAGAAGAGTGGTGCACAGTAAATCGAAATATCTTCTGTTCATGCTTCCTTGTGGCTCTGTGGCTGCACCTCAAAGGTAGACATCACCTGATAAATTCTGAATCCTCAGATCATTTTTTCTTACCTTTCAGTCAACATGAAAAATTCCCAAATGCAATGAATGGACAAATGTTTGCTTTTTATGGTTATAAGCAGGAAAACATAATGATATGTAAAGTCCCATGTGCTGTGCAAATAACTGGGAAAAAGACGTATTTCCCATTCACAAGTTATTTTGTTTTAGTGGTGACGTTCCAATATTTTTAAGGTTAAGAAAATGATGGACAAAACTGTAATAAATGTGCATCTTGAAATAGTTTTGCAGGGATGAAGTCTACTAATACACAGTCTTTTGTCATTCAAATTTGAGTTAAGGGTATGCAAATCTTGCGATGACTGTATATCTTAATAAAATTGTCATTCTGTTTGGTTAAAGGTGATGCATTTAATGAACAAGCTATTGTTTCCCAGGTGGGAATGTTTTTCTGTAACTGATAACCTCCAGAATACTTGTTTGTAGGAAGAAATTTCAGTATTTTCAGAGTAGCTTTAAGCTCATGTTAAAAGAGTGGAAAAGGGAAATTGTCCAAATTATGACTGGCTTCACAGATATTTTCCAAGCCATACATTTTTAGGTTTGGTTTTTTTTTTTAGGTACCAAATTCGAAAGGTCTCTATATTCTTCAACATTCAGAACTATTCTTAAGACAAACCAAAAATAATTATAACATCTGTTTTCTTGATAAAAGATATTTAGGTAAAATGTGCTATTTAACAGCTCATTACATCTCTGACAAATTCCAAGGTGTACCACATTCAAAATAAGGGACTAGAGACACCTGTTAAATATGTTACATGATGGCAAATTGTATTGTTACAAACTCCAGAAATCAATGCTTATCTCCATTTCAAAAGCAAGATGGAGTTATAAACTCTACACTCTGTCTTAAGACTCTGAATAAATACCTTTACTTTCTGAGTAATTATATCTGAGTTTGATGGTAAGACTGGGTAATTCCCTTGTACAACAAGGGACTAACTTTTCCAGTGCAAAATGGACTAACATATGCACATCCCAACTGCAAATATCCAGAGTTGAAATAGCAGCATATCTTTTTCTATTTTTATATTTATACGTGAAAATATAAAATAATCCAATTAAGGTAGAGCAGAACTTCTAATCATCTAACAATTATATTAATTTTTTTTTTTTAAGTATAATTTTCTTGTCTCTGCTTATAAAAGAAATTCTGAAAGTGAAGGATATTATATGAGAAGAGGGCAGAGATCAGGACAGTCAGTCTCATACAAGTCACATCTGACAACAATTTCCCATAGAATCATTTTGGTTGGAAAAGATCTTTAAGATCATCAAGTCCAACTATTAACCCAGCACTGCCTAGTTTACCACTAAACCATTTCCCTAAGAACCACATCTACACACCTTTTACATATCTCCAGGGATGGTGACTCAACCACATCCCTGGGCAGCCCATTCCAGTGCTTGACAATATTTTCAGTAAAGAAGTTTCTGCTAATGTCCAACCTAAACCTCTCCTAGTACAGCTTAATGCCATTTCCTCTTGTGCTATCTCTTGTTACTTAGGAGAAGAGACCAACTCCCACCTCTCTACAATGTCCTTTGAGGGAATTTTAGAGAGTGAGGTCATCTCCCCTGAGCCTCCTTTTCTCCAGGCTAAATAACTGCAGTTCCTTCAGATAGGACTTGTTCTCTAGACCCTTCACCAGCTTCATTGATTTTCTTTGGAAATGTTCCAATACCTGAGTTCGGAGTCTGTCAAGTGTCTTAGACAGCTTTTAGAAACTTCAAGTGATTGTAAAGGAGAAATTGAGCCACTATTCTTCAGCATGAAATAAAGAAATAAAGATGCTTCATTGTTGATACACATTGGCCTATAGGTTTTTGAGGCATATGTTTTGTATGTGCGCTTTGTTTGACTCGGGGAAATATTCAACTGACTCTAAGAAAAATCCATGCTACAGCCTAGCAAAAATTTTTCCTATTACACTTTGCAATTAGGCTTCATAGAATTTTTTTTTTTTTTAAGAAGGAAGATCATTCATATAGCCTAGTTCAGGTTTCACATGCTTGTCATGTTCAGATGGCAAGTGTTAAGATATTACAGAGCTAGGTAGTAACATAAATCCTCTGTCAGGGAGCTAGTCTGATGTACTGTTTGAGTATACTATATATGTTTTCATTGTAAATCTTTTATTAATATTTGGGGAAATGAAAATTAGACCAGCTGCTTAAAAAAAGAGAATACTTCCTTCAAGGGTCTTTCATCACTATTTTAATAGCTTGAGATACTATGCAAGATGTGCATATTTCATCTCTTAGTTAAACCTTCTCAACTCTGGTAACTTTGCAGAATTGAACAAGAGCTTTGTAGCTGTATTGTTTGATGCTATTTCCATAAAATTTGTAGCTTTCCAACTTCATTGTAGAATGAAAGCCAGGAAATCTAACCAAATGCATTGTTACCTTTCAAGAGCCTCAGCTTTACTTCTGCAAAGGTCCTGTGACATTACTATCTTTAAGTATCCTTGTCATTAAACTGGGGCAGAAAGAGAAGGAACAGGAAAGGAACACAAAGGACACCTATGATCTGAAGAGTTCCCTGAAGAAGAGCAAGGTACTATTTGGGCTGCCAGAAGGTGAAATCAGAAGCTGTTTTTCAGAAGATGTTTTTAGCACGTTGATAATGACTTAATTCTGTCATCGTCAGCCAAGTGGAAAATATGTTGACAGGCTTTGAACTACCACTGACAGGATCAAAGGGCATTTAGTTCACAGTGTGATTAGCTGGTACAACAAGGGCACCTTTAATAACTAGCCATGTTAATAGTTTAGTGCATTAATTTGTGTGAAGCATTAACCATGATATTATTTATTATGTATATATATATTTTTTAGAAGTTTGGCTTTCTGCTAGAATGCTGTTTTTATTTAGTATTGTATGTTGGGGTTGCTCTTTTTATTACTGTATTTTTAGGGTCACATTATGTTGTGCAACCATCCAGATGGGTGGAACTGCAGGCAGAATTATTTGGCTATTAGTGCATAAAGGAAAGCCTATGAGAAAAATTACTGAATTCATTGTATTTTCCTCAATGTTTAAATATTCAGCAAAAGAAAGAAAGAAAATCAGTGTAGTCTTCCTTTTCATGAAGGAAATGGTTTGTTTTCTTGTGATTTTCAGATGTTCTTGTAGTTATTTTGTGGACTTCTTTTCCATCTACCCTAATACCAAGCTCCTTTAGGTTTTCTTCAGTCTATAGGGAATAATTCAGCGAATACTCAAGTTTCACAGCCCTGCATGTCCCTCCCTGGCTGTACTGTGGAAAAAAATATGCATTATGACTTCTGTTAAAAAGTCTATGCTTTTTATCATGTAATGAGGTCAAGGTGTTCTTCATAGATACTTTTTTATAGTGTTATGTCCATGACCTGGTATGCCCTAAAAGAGAGATGCAGGTAGTTAACCCTTTATTAGCTCTTTGTGTATGCAGCAAGATATTACCATCAGTCACTGCATTATTAAAACAGTCTCAACTGATCATTCTAGCATTTTATTTGTGTGTAAAAAAACAAGACTGGAACATTTGTAGCTATCTCTCCTGAGACATTCTCCTCAGGTCTTTCTTCTGGCAGACAGAAGTGGTCTGGGTTTTGGCCCTTGGGTTAGAAATGTGATATTTTTTGGCCAAATTATCCCACATTTCCTTATGCTGCTGTTAAAAAACTGGTTCAAGCACTTTGTCACCATTGTTAGTTTCCTCAACTAATCGTTTAATCCTATTCATAGTTTCTGTTAGAGGGTGAGATCCTGATAATTCTGTTGGACAAATTTGCCTTCCTTTTATTATGTTGTCTGGTCCATCCTGAGTGGTTGCTAACCTTAAAAATATGGTGAATTTTTAGCTAATTACAGAGGCAGTAATTGAAGGACTTTACTTCAAATTTTACTTTTTCTGTCAGTAAATACAAACTCAACAAGTCATTCTGCATGGCTTTGTGAATGGTCCGATAGACCACGTGCTTACATCTTCAGTTAAAGGAGAGTGGTCTATAAATTTAATGAGGTCTTGGAAATCTCTTCACAGACAGAAAACAAAATATCAGACCTACAGCATTTTAGAAGAGAGTATGTTTACATATGATACTACTACTTTGCTGGAAGTAGATCCAATCTAAGTAAAAGTCCCCAGCTTCTTAGAAAAAAGTTGTTTTGGCATAACTGTTTTTAACTATATCATTTCATACCTTTGAAGCTTTGACACATGCATAGTTTGTTACAGTCACTGATGGGGGAGGACGAAAATGAAGAGTTGAATGCAATACCCTCTCATACCAGGTCTGCACTGACAGAGTAACTGTGACCTTGGGGGTTGTGACATTCTTTTGACAAATGTCTACTAAAATTATTTTCTGAGAGGCAATTTTGGAGAAGAAAATATTTTCCAAAATCTATAGGCCTCAATTAAACAAACTTTCATTTAACAAGTGTGAATGTATCTCTTTGTTGCATCTCTTTTTTTGAGACTGCTGTTGTCTACATGGGTCCTTGAGGAGGGATTAAATGTTAAAGATAGTCATTTAAGAAGTGAGCAACTCTACTGAGTAACATACTGCCTGAAAATATTCTACTGAAGAAATTTCACCCAGGAAATGTGAAACATTTTCCATGGCAAGCAGTGACTTTGCATTAAGAAGCTAGAAGCTCTCCCTTCCTGCCAGAGAAGCTAGGAGGCCCTAATCGGTGTCATTTTCTGCCAAGAGGAAGAAAATGGAGCTGACAGGAGCTCTCCCAACAGACAGCTGATGACCATCAGGATATGTGCTCTTGCTCTCTCTAAATACAGTATTTTTTCCAGGGAATGCATTGTAAAATTTCAAGCTTTGCTCTTTTTCCTTTTTATAGCATGAAGGCTGTTGGCAATGTTACACTTATTTCAATTTTGTTGTCTTGGCAAAGAATTCAAAAGTGTTTGCATGCCTCAGTGGACCAGTGATAGACTAATAACATGTAGCAACAGTAAAATTTTTTTTTTTCTGCACTGCAATCACATTTCATAGGTACCATGCTGGAAAATGAGATCAATGTTTGAATGCACTCTGGTGGTTCAGTGCTATTCTCAAGGCAGGCAGCTTGTACCTACAGTGGAGGGAGCCAAGGGATGGCCTGGCAGTTTTTGGATGACTGTTCCCCTAATGGACTTTTTCTATTGCCTGGGAAAATATCTTGAGCCATAACTGTGATTGCCGAGGATTTCATTGCCAGGAGCTACACTTGGATATGTTAAGAGTGCCAGGGTGTTCTCCTCACTCCTCTCACTCCAAGCTGTTGACAGCTCGTCTACGGTGATCTGATAAAACAGTCTTGCAGTTATGCTGGTCTCTTGCACTTTTTAACAACTGGGAGTCCAGAGATCATAGAATGATATGAATCAACTTGATTTTTGACCTACCTTTTTCTAATAGCTCTTTTAATTTTAATAGAGCTGTTTTCACTTTTAATGAGATCAGAAAAACCTGGTAGCTGTTAGTACAGCTGTCTAAAAAGGAGATTACAAATTTTCTTCCTAGAACATTAAAATCTTGAAAGATATATTATAGTCATCTAATATTGTTTCTGATTTCAGATTATGGTTTATGAGTTTTTGTAGTTTAAAAATTTAGGGCAATCTGACAAAAAAAAAAAAAAAAAAAAAAAAAAAAGTAGGCAATGAAACTGGAATTCTGGAACCATCAAGGTGCATTGCTCCTAAGATAGAGTGTAGAAAGGAGAAACATTGTAACTGAGTGCACAGCAACAGCTGCACTGAAAGTCCAAAAGCAGCAATTATTTCAATAACCAGGCCTCCATCATCTGGGTTGAGACTCTTGGACACTAAACAAGCAGTCTGACCAAGGAACTGAGGATGAATCTTCCACACATGGACAAAGGCTTCACCTTTTCCGTTCCTGTCTCCCAAGAATGTAATACAATGCAATTTCCCATTCTGGGGGTTATTTTTAAGGGGAAGTGAAATAGTGAAAAATATTAGCATATTTTATAATACAGTTAACCATACTATCAAATTACTATGATGTTATCACTGAAAAAAAATAGTCTTCTGTATAACATGTGAAAGAATTAATGCTGCCTTATGAGTTCAGTCAAACTGAATGTATTGTGAGAAATCATATACTTATGTAATACAGAGAAGACTTCTGAAAGTTTGCAGGATTTAATGTCTGGCATCCTCAGGTAATGATGGGGATGGATCATGTAGAGTGGTATGAATTTTGTTGTTAGCCATCTAACTTTAGTTAAATATTAATTTAACCAAATTAAACATCTCATTGACTATCAGCAGGCAAAACCATATCACATTCCAGGCTAGCCCTATTTTCTAACTGCTGAAGATCTGTCATTGAAGATGATGCATGGATGAAGGATGGGAATATATTTTGTTTATGTATCGGCCATAGTCCTTAATTTGAAACATGTACCTCATGATAATATTGCATGGCACATGACATCTCCACTGGAACTCTGCCGAGGATGTGGGAAAGTGAGCTTCCCACAACATTACCCAAGGACAGCTCACTGTAGTGTGGTTAGCTTGGATTATATTCTTCCAGGTTTACGTTTCAAGTCATGGAGGCCATTGGAAAACTATAGCTGCAGAATATGGAACGTCCTTTGTAAGGAGAAAATACAGATCTAAACCTCATCTACAGAGACACTTAGATACCTTGGGGGGTTGGAGAATAGCTGCTTAATTATAGGCGCAATAACATACACATCTGAAAAGAAACACAGAATTCACTGCAGAGAAGTGTCACTATGATATAATCGACATATGTTAATTGCTATGTAATATTTTTAAATTATGCAAATAACTAAACAAAATACAAACATACTGTAGACTTTTATCAAGGAGTTAAATACCTATGACACCTCATAGAAAATGCTGTTAAATGCTATTTATAAGTGATTGTGCCTCTGTTACAATTTTTTTTTTTAATCCTTTTTATTATTAGGAAAATTCAAAGGAACTGCAGTCTTTGTTCTCTGATGTCTAGTTTTCAGCAGCCTGCATAAAAATTTCTGCATGGCTAATCCAAAAAGCACAAGACCTGTGATTTTTTCAGGTAAGCCGTGACGTATGTTCATTTTAAAAACTTTTAGTGAATAGCTATTTGATTTTCTATATGTTAATTTCTTTGTTTTCAGTTTTCCCCTCTGGTACACTAATATTCTCTGCTTTACTTATGCTGTATCCTAAGAATAAACATTGTGTTCTAATAGACATGGCACCACTGGCAGTAGGCACCATTTCCACCAATTTAAGCTCTGGATGTGTCTCAAAACTTATTTGAATAACATATGGAAATCATCCTACAACTAACTATATTTTTTGGATATGAATTTCTAAAGAAAATGAAGTGTTCTGTTTGAAATGTGGGGAGGAGGGGAGATAAGAAGAAACAGAATATAGTAAAATGTAGGGAAAGACACATCAAAAAACCTTGTGATCTTTTATGCCTTCCTGTTTTAATTTGGCAACTATTTTTATTATTATTTTTTAATATATTCTTTTATTGGGTATTTCTTGTTCTTTAATGACTTAACTACACAGTTGCACGGGTCAATAGGAATGCCTGATCCAAAATCCATTAACATGGTTCTTGACTGAATGCAGTCCAAGCATGTTAATCACCATTATTCCTCAAAAATGTCAGACTACTCAAGTTTTCTATATGTTAATCTCATGCCTAAGAATCAATGTATTTCTTATTTATATACAGGATCAGGTATCTTGCTGAAAATTATGGTAGATTGTTAGCTTTAAAATGTGCTATATAAAATTTAATAAAGAAATCTCTAATGTTAGAGACACTACTTGCTTATAAACTGAAATTAAAATTTTAGTGTCATCTGCACCTTTCTCATCTAGATGATAGTACAATTCAAAGAAACATCCACATTTCCCCATACTATATCGCTTCTTCTTTGACTCTAACACATGCATATTAAAGAGAAACTTCACATTTTTTTACGTGATTGCATCAGAAGAAAAGATATAGTATGATTGATGCCAGTGGGGTTTGACAAAGAGCAACTCTACAGAAATTATACAAAAATTTCCTTCCATTTTTCCTCTCAACTCTTCTGCCACTTTGATGAAATGGTAATCTCTTTAATCCATTTCTCCAGCTAGAAAAGTGTTTCAGAAACATAGCCTTCCCTGCAGTTATTACCAAGATGGAACATTTATTATCCAGCAAATGAGGCATCACATCTGATAATTCTCAAAAAAAATCTCAGCAATGACTACCCTATATTGTGCATATCAATGATAAATTAAAACACCCAACAAAGTTTGTATATTTGGTACAAGGCAGAACACAAACTGCTTCACTGAACAATGTCCAGTGCAGAAGCATGTTAAACCTTCTGTGGGCAAATTTGCACTTTGTGTTATGGAGTGGTTTGACTCACCACTTATGCCCTAAACCATTGAGGCTGTGGATTGTGGAGTCATGAATTATTATTTTTGTGTATGTGAGCCCTGGTCAATTTCGTCTTGAAAAATATGCCTGTAATGCACTTAAATGATTATGGCTTCTAGGCCTGTGTGTTCCTGGGCTATTGCAGAAGACTGAGAAACGCAGCTAGAAAAAATGTACTACAAAAATCATCAGTAGGCTTTGTACAAAACCAGTTTCTGTTTAACTACTTGCTTTATTTTAAAATAAGGTGGATTACAAGGACCAAAACCACATGGGAACTCTAAACCCACCACATTGCTTTAACAATCTTTTTTGTTCAGTCATTTATATTTTTGTTTAGTCAGCTTAAAAGGATGCAGGTGAAACTCAAGGTATTCATTGGAGAATAGAGAAGTTAATTGCAATGTAAGATTTTTTTCCTATGTTTGAACACAGTTGTTTTTATAAAACTACCCTAGAGTAAGATGAGAAAATATTTGCTGAGTGACACGTTTGTTTGCTTGTCTTCAGTCTCATTTTATGTGTATACCTGCTATATGCAAATGCATTCAAGTGTAGAACAGGTACTGTTTGTTAACTGTGAACAATTTCTTTACGGGTTTCCTCAGAATATTATTTTCTCATATCTCTGTTACTTTGGCCCTCTACATGTAGCTATAGAAATGTCTAGCTTTTGTGGCACTGTGTAACTTAATTTCACTGAATTACTGTTCTAAGAGAAGTTTTCAAACACAGTTGACTATTACCTTGAAAATAAAATTTTTGAATAGTAATGATTCTTAAAAGTCATTATCGTGGATTCCTTTCCTTCCTATGGCTGATCTTTAAAAATAAATTTCAATTATTTGGAACAATACAAAACCATAATTGCATAATGAGAAAATTTAAGTTATTTATCTACTTTAACATTTTGCTGCTGCCTTTTCTTTCCTTAATCTCAAAGTGAATTAGCAATTTCTTTGCTTTTTTTCTTTAGCTAAGGCAATAGATTAAATGTTATATATATTTTGCACAATTACAAATTAATGTTGGAACTCTGTTATTACTGCTTCTTCAATGAGTACATTAGGAACCATCCTGAATTTCATACTTGAAAACATGTAATGTCTTTACAGAATATTACAGAGTATACTGTGGATGGATGCAAGACCTGTTCCTGAAGAAAAGTTTCATTCAACAAAACTTGCCAAGTTTTAACATATTCCAGGTAAAGCATCTGTCTTAGTGATTTCTAAATTCAGCTTTGCTTTTTTTTTTTTTTTCCTCTAACTGTAACGTGTTTGTTAATACACTGTGGAGCAAGTGACCTAAGAAAAGCATGCTAAGTCAAAAGTGCTTTATCTCAATGTCATTCATGAGAAGGGAATAAAACCTAAAATAGTAGTCAGGTTGGAATCAGGGTTACCTGATAATGCGCAAAAAAAAAAAAAAAAAAAAAAAAAAAAAAAAAAAAAAAAAAAATAAACTTTAAATTTTTTTTTTTTTTTTTTTTTTTTTGTTTGAAAAAAAAAAAAAACACAAAAATAAAAAAACAAAAAAG
>JANHGN010025733.1:0-19079 GCA_024605025.1 Megaceryle maxima | reverse complement strand
GGGGGGGGGGGGGGGGGGGGGCCCGGGGGGGGGGGGGGGGGGGGGGGGGGGGGGGGGGGGGGGGGTGGGCTCACCAGTCTGGTTGAGCTGTAGCGTGCTCTTGCTCCACTGGGACAGCCCCACGATGGCCACCATCTTGGCGCCCAGGCTGGAGCGCCTCTTCTTGCTGGCGGTGATGGTGACGGAGTCGGCGCTGCCCCGCGCGCTCTTCTCGATGTTGTACATCTCGCCGCTGATGCTGGAGCTGCGGATGACATTCCTGGCCGCCGAGGAGCTGGCATCCCCGTTGAACATGGTCGGCCGCTCGCGCGCTCCCCGGCCCCGGCTCTGCTGGTGGGATCGGCTGCGGGGGAAGCCGGGGGACGGGGTGAGGTCAGCAGTGCTGGGCGGTGGCGCTGGCCATGTCACCACGCTCCCACCCAGAGCTGGACGGTCCCCCAAGGCACTTAAAAAGCTGTGAAATTCAGGCAGCACAACCCATCAGGACCATTTTTCCCCACCCGTGAGGGCAGGGATTGGTGTAGGAAGGGTCGCAGGACACCCTGTGCAGTCAGGCCATGGGGTGGACTCACCAGCCCCGCCCCAGGGGACCCAAGCAGCCCCTGACATCCTGGAGAGACGCACCAGTGGGCAGCAGGCTCAGTGTTCCACCAACTCGCCTGGCTTGGGAACAGGAGGGGACCCTGTGGCTTGGGGACAGCCCCATCCCCTGTCATTGAAGATGTCCAAAATTGCAACGAGCAAAGTTCCTCCTGCACATCTCCTCCTCAGAACCACGGCTGCAGCATCTCTACGTGCTGCTCCAGGCGTGCTCCGGCTCCACCCGAGACAGCTGCACGCAGCGGGGACTGGATCCAGTCCCGGCCCAGCAAACCACACCGGGCTGCTGCTGGGGTCTGCCATGAAGCCCTGGGAACGGACAGAGCCCGGAGGGGCCCCGAGGGTGCCGGGGACCGGCAGCAGAGGCTGCGACGTGGTTGCCAGACCTCCCGCACGGCACAGCCGCTCTGCCTGCCCTTCTCCATGAATATTTAAAGCCTAGCGGGATGGGAGCATCCATCTTCCAAGGAAAGGTGAATTATTAACTCCAGGCCAAGTGAAGCCACTTTATGATAATGGATGGAGGCAGCGCCTGGAAAAATATTTCTCTTGCAAGAGAGAGAAAAAGCCACAATCGTAGCTGATCAGTTATGGCCAGGGGACCAGGGCAAGGAGGGGACTTCTGCTGCCATCAGGGGAAGAGCTTCACAGGGGCACAGTTGGGCTGAGACCTGATGGGAGCCGTGGGCTCGGCTCCAGCACCCCTGAACTCGTGGATTTATCAATTACAGAAGAGATGCAAAGAGGGGCAAGTGGGCGATTAGTCACTGACACCATCAATGAGCTCCCAGAGAGCAGCAGCTGCCCCCCCATTTCCCATTTGCTGGTGTTTTCCCCCCTTCTCCATCCAGGCTCCTTGGGCGAGCACGTGGCAGTGACCTGCCACCCTCACACCCAGCGGCACTTGTTGCTGAGCAGGACCCTGGCACAACCGTTTGCATTTGGCAAGATTTGGGGTGTGCCACGTCCATAGCACCAGGTACACGAGTTCACATGGGATTTTCACCCCTCACGGCTGAACAAACACTTGCACGAGGGCTCAAGCCCCTCGGATAATGCCATAGGCACCGGGTGAGCACCAGCTCCACAGCCTGGAGCCTCCCTGGAGTAGCCTGTGCCAGTGGGAAGCTGAGACAGGTAAAAGCAGCCAGCAGCATTTGCCCTGCACTCAGCGTCTGCCCAAGGAGGTGTTGGGGCTGAGCTGGGACCTTTGAGACCTCTGGGACTTTTGGGATGAGCCTTTTCCAACACTACCCACTGCTCTCCAGGCTACGAACCCACCACAGCCGCTCTGAGGAAGCGCCTGCTGTAAGGAATGGATCCCAACCACAGCCTCGGTGCACCCTCAGTCACACACCGCTTCCCTTCCCCGTGCCTCAGTTTCCCCACCGGCTGTGCCCAAACAACCGCGCGGCCCTTTGCAGGAGGGCTCAGCCGGGCACGGCGCCCAGCTCGGGCCTCTCCACGCCGCGACACGGGCGGGAAGAGCTGTGGCACAACCGAGCCCCGTTATCTCTACGGCCAGGAAGACACAAAGGCTCCTGCCGCTGATCCCCCCGCTCGGCGCTTCAGCCGCCACGAGAGCGCCGGGCTCTGGTGGAAGCAAATTAGCTGAGGAGAGCACAGCGCTAATGGGCTCATTTCCAATGCAGCACCCCCGCCGCTAATCCACCGCAAAGGAACCGGAGCGCTCTCTCCTCACCCCGAGGGAAGGATTTTCTTTCCCCTGCCCGTGATTTTACCCCTTATCACTTTTCGCAATCCGCTCTTGGCCTCTGCGGAGACTGGGGAGGTGCCCGGTGCTCGCTGCTGAAACGAGCTCGGCCGGAGCCCGGCCCCGAGCGCTGGAGCCCGCGGCTCCCACCGCCGAGCTGGCCTCGGCAGCATCCTCGGCCGGCACGGGCAGCCCTGGCACTGCCCCTGCCCCCAGCTCCCCGGGGCATTCCGGGGATGGCACCAGGTTCCCCTTCGCCCCCGCTCCGCGTCTGGTTTATTCTCTAGATCGCAGAACACCGGGATGCTCAGAGCGAACGACTGCGGCTGGAGCAGAGACGAGCCCCCTCCCTCCCCGCCATGGGAACGCATCCCCAAGCTGCCGGGGTGGGGGGCAGCGCCCGCAGCCCCCCGCCAGCCAACGCTTACCACTGGGAAACGACAACCACCGCCGCGACCGCCCCGAAGTTCTCCAGCGAGCCCGCCCCGGTTCCCCCAGGGGCTGCGATGGGATTCCCGGAGCCACCGGGCAGCGGGCGAGCAGCGGCTGGGGGAGGTGTCATGGCTGTAGCATCCCCCCGGCCGCTCCGCTGCTCCGCGGCCGCGCAGCCCCGCGCCGATCCACAACGCGCAGGGAAACGGGCTCCCTGTTGCATTTTGATGCGGCGAAGGATGCGAAAGATGCCGAGCTCTGCCCTCCCCGCACTGGTACCCCAAAAGGAAAAGGGGAGCAGGAGGCATCTTACCGCCCGGTGCTGGTGGAGGAGGACTGGGCAGCGCCCGCCCCGCTCTCCCCGCCGAGGAGACTCAGCCCCCCAGCCCCATCCCCGGCTGGAGACGGCGGAAGGTGACGGGTCTGGTTAATCTTTAAAGGGTTCTGGAGAGCGGGGCTGTGTCGGAGCAGCTTCAGCATCTCCTTCAGTATCTCCATGGTTACATCGCTGACCCAGTTCTCCTCCCAGCCCCAAGCAGGGGCAGAGCGGTTCTAAGGGGTGGGACGCACCTCGGTGGGGCTGGGGACATCCCCGTGCTGGGCTTTGGGCACCCACTGACCCCCATCATGGAGCTGCTGGGAAACGATGAAGCTGGGAAAAGTGGGGACCAAGGTGGTACAGAGCCGGAGGGGATGTCACAGGTGACCCCAGTAAGCGGATGGGGCTGTAGAGCCCTTGCTGCTGGTGAGCAAATGGTGTCAGGGGCTGCAAGGGAGCCCTGGCCCCAAGTAGCCCACTAAATAGAACTGAGGGGCAAAATATAAATGGGAAAAATTGGGTGTTTTGGTAAAGGCTGTGAGGAAGGAGGGAGGAGCCAGGTGGGTGCCCAGGCACAGGTGGGGAAGGGCCTCTGACACCGGGTGGGGAAAGGAGGAGGAGGAGGAAGTAGGAGGAGGAGGAAGGAGGTGATAAATGAGCATGACGGGACTGGCTAGGACCCTGCCTTGCCAAGGAGGGAAGCAGAGGGACTGGGGGAGCCTTCTGCTCCCTTGAACCCCTCCGGGTGGGTGTCCCTAAGGAGAGACAGGGTTGGAAAGCCCCAGCAGCGGGACAACAGGTCCTCTTGGCCCCATGCTGGGGCTGCCTCCAGCCTGGAAGGAGAGCACTGAAACGCTGCTGACGTCTGAAGCAGGACCTAAAATCAGCACTTTTGGGGAAAGAAAAGCTTGTTCGAGCTGCTGCTGCAAGTTCCTGCCAGCCCTGAGCAGGCCGCGACGCACCCGGGGAAGCTGCAGCAGCGCAGCTCACGAGCACGTGCGGCTCCTGGTATTACAAAGGAAGGTAAAGACTTATTTCCCCTCAAAGTCCTCAATCCTAATTAATTGCTTCAGGTTTGATAGGCGGTTGCTTGTGTAAATTTAACTGCCCAGCAAGAGGCATAATGCATTGCACGTGAGCTGTGAACGTGCAAGTGACTCCAGCTACTGGAGTTAAGCATCTCATTGCTCAGGCAGGTTATCAAAGTTCTCTTCTGGCTGGAAGGTGCTGCAGGCCCAGCATTAATCCTGCACCATCTCCATGGGAAATGGAACCCTTGAAATTAAAGGATGGATCCAAATTTGATCCATTTGTAGCAAAAACAGAGCTCAGAGAGGAGAAATTTGGATGGGGCTGAGCCAGGGCTGTGCTTAGGGCTCCTGAGGCAACCCCCCCGGGGTCACGCTCCTGCCAGGTTGCTCCAGTTCAGATGAGTCTCCAAAAAGCAGGTGCCTGCACTGGGGTGGGAGCAGGAGAATGAAGCTTCAGAGCTGCTCAGCTGGTTCCATCCAGCACTGGAGCTGCTGTCCTGCTGGGCAGGATGGCAGAGCGGCCCCGGGAGCTGTTCATGTCAGCAGTGACCTGGTGCTCGAGGCTGTGCTGAGGAGGTGCCTGCCCTGCCTGGTCTGTCTGTGGCAGCTGGGGGCTTTTCAATGGCATGGGAAGTGCTGGTGGTCGTGGTGTGGGTGGAGAGCTCAGTCCCTTGTGCAGATCTGCTGATGGGATGGTGGTGACAGCAGCCAATGCTGGGGAAATCCCCAAGGGCTGAGAGATGGGTTCCAGCTCTTCCAGTGACCCAAGCAATGCATCACAGCTCTTCTGGGATGAGCCAAGGGATGGTGTTCCCAAGCCTGGGAGTGGGTCAGGTCAGAACAGCCTTTCTGCTTTGGGAGTACTTCTCCGTGCTGCTCCCATGTATAGAGTGGGAGCACAGCTGGGACCCAGAACAAGAGATAACTGGACCTGCATCCCTGTGTGGGGATCTCCAGCACAGCAATGACACAGAAGAACCAACTGTCCCATGCTGGAGTGTGTCTTCTGCAGTCTCAACTGTGTCCAAGTACACATCGGCCATGGTCAGTCCCTTGCCATCCCCACTCACGAGCACGTGTTCCTCTCCAGCCAGCCCGGGTGCCACGGCCCCAGCAGAAGTGATGGTCCTGGCAGATGGAATCCATCTGGGAGCGCTGGGACAGGGAACAGAGTATATCTGGGAGGGACAAACAGGAATGTGGCATCTTCCCACACGCACCTCACAGCCCTCTTTCACTGGCTGGGGGAAGAGGTGCAGGACCCAGGGGCACCTGCATCTGCCCCTGACTGGTGGCCTAGTCTTGGGCTAAGCCCGCTCTGAGATGCTTGGAGCCCAGGGCCGGTGCCCTGACCACAACAGCCCTTTCCCCCGTGTCCCTGCGTGACGTCTGTCGTGCAGTTAAATCAGATCTGTGCTGAATCCCATCGTTTCCTAGGCAACATAAAAGAATCAGAGGAGCAAAAGCCACCCGGCAGGGCTGTGGCTGGGGGATAGCCAGCTCCTGCCAGCTCCCACCGAGTCCAGCCCGCTGGGTTAGCTGCCCGGTGGCACTGCAGCCAGCACCAGGGAAGCCCTGATGGCCCAGTCTCACCCCATATACGTGCTGCCCAGAGCAGGGTAGAGCTCAGTGCCTCTCTGTTGGCTGCACCCCCGTGCTGGTTTTGGCCACGATGGGCAGCTCAGGAGGGAGCAGGACGTTGCTGGGACGTTCACAAGCAGGCGCATGGCAGCCGCCTTGGGTAGCGTCGTGCTGCAGCCATGTGGCCCCAAAAATTGGGCCACTTCCAATGGTAGTAAGGGATGTAAGAATCCAGCCCAGGGCTTTTGGTGGCCTCCAGGATGGGTTGGCGATGGGATCACCTGTGCTTAGAGCCCAACCTCTTGCCTGGTGCTCGGGTGCTGAGAGTTTGCACCGGCACGATGGGGTCAGCGCCGGTACCGATCTCCAGCGGTGCGGAGGGGCTGTGGAAGGAGCTTTTCCTGTTACCCAGCAGCCGCTGCCTTCCCGGCTGCACGGCTCCGAGCTCTGCAATGCAGCTCACACGGCTCGGCTGCTGTGTGTGAATCCCATCAATATTTCATGGAGCTGCTTCCTCCAGGGGAAGGGCTGCTATCAGCTCTGGCTTTCTGCTGCTCCTACCAGCGCTCCTCTTCTTGCAGAGAACATCCGATTTCTTTCCATCAGTGGCCAGCACCCGACAGCCCCCCAGCCATTCCGTCCCCTTTCTGGGTTAGCAAACATTGCTTTGCCTTTCAGGGGCTCTGTGTCCTGCACAGGCCAAGAGCTCTAAAGTCCCCTTGGGCTTGAATCAAAGCACTGACCCTACTCTGCCCCTGGTCTCTCAAGCCTGCCCCCAGCAGATCTACCCAATGCTACAGCCCAGTGTTGGGCTCTCCAGGACTGAGCTGCCAGCTCTGCAGCCCCTGGATAGGTGACAAAACCCCCATGGCCTCTCCAGCTCCACATCCAGCAGTGGAATGGTGAATGTGTCTCTGACTTGGTGCCAGCAGCCCAGACCCCATTTGACCAGGTTCAATGTGCCGTGCCCAGCTGCATCCAGCCCGCAGGTCCCAGCTCGCTCTAGAGCCCAGCAGGAGCTGGGGGTAAGGCAGGTTGTTTGCAGAAAAAGTTGCTCTTTCAAATGCTAAGGCTGCACTATTATAGCAAAGCTTCTGAAGGGATCAGCAGAAAACTTGCTTGCTGTATGAAGACTTCTGTGAGCCGGAGCGATGCCAAGAGACAGCAGGAACCTGGCACCGTCTGCAGCGAACACCCATTGATCCACCACGGTCTGCGCCCGACCCAGCAAGAGAAGCCAGGGCAGATTTCCTGGGCTGGCACTGGCACCCACAGCCCCATCAGAGTGGGAGGACGGGTCGATGGGGCACTGGAGCACGTGTGCCTTGGCCGGGGAGAGGGGCAGTGCGTGAGCATGCCCGAAGAGAAGGCTGGATGCTCTGGAATCGCGGCACCACCCAGCAGCTCAGGTGCAATTCCCTATGTGCAGGCTGAGAAACCTCCAGCTCCAGGAGCCCCTTTGTCTGCAGGAAGGATGAGAAGCCTGGGCAGGCTCCCACCGTGACCCCTCCGTGGTCTGACACAGCATCCCGGGGAGCCCCCGAAGCCGGCAGGCAGCGAGCGTGGTGTGTTAGTGGGGCTGTCAGTCCTGAGCTAAATCACATTAAAAATGATTACTAAATGAGCTTGTTTCCCTGCTAGTTGAGATGCTGTGACAAAACAGCTGAAGTGCATCGAAATGGATGAGAAGAGATGGTGCCGCACGGCTCGGGGTATAATAAGCAGGAAAATTAGGTGTTTTTCATAACCTTAAACTGCACCAAAGTGATGTTTCCCACAGGGCTGTGCCACTGTGAGACTGCGGAGGGTCCGACCTGCATGGGCTGAGCCCGAGGGGCAGCAGAAGCCACAGGAGAATGGACCTGGGGTGTGCAAGGGAAGCTGGCAGGGATTTGATCCCTGATTTTGGAGTGCAAGGTGCAGCCCAAGATGCCACAATCTCATCCTACAAAAGGTATCGTGACCAGTGCTGCGAGGACGAGGCTGAAACGGGGACAAAGTGAGAGCCCAGGAGCATGGCACTGGGACGTGGGAGGTGGCAGGAGCTGGAGAAGGTGCGTCGCTCTTTGGGAGATGCGTGAGCACAGCAGGACTGGCTTTCACAGGGTGTCAGTGTAGAGGGAAACGGGCACACGTCTGAATGGGGGCTGGAGGTGAGAGGTGTAGGGAAGGGGCCGCGTGACACAGCCGGCCATGCCAGGGCTGCCTGGGGAAGGTGGCTCCTTGTCCTGTGATGGAGAAATGACCCCGGATGTCAGGCCTGGCAGCAAAGCCCATCCCCGTGCTGCTGGCCCGAGGGGATCCGCAGGCTCCTGCTCTCAGCACACTAATGAAATAAGCAGCACGGCCCCACGGGATGGTCCCTGTGCGCTAAGTGATGCCATTCAGCCCAGGGCTAATGGTTTTGCACAGCCTCAAAAGACCCCTTGTGATGCTTCCCAGACCCCTGGGAGTGGGCGCTGGTCATCGCAGAGCCTGGCACAGCCACCACCTCCTGCAGGGACAATTCTGCAGCCCAGTGTGAGCACCCACACAGCAGCCCTGACTCTGGGGACTGTTTTGAGGTGCAGAGCAGCCATCGCTGGGCAGCAGCTCGGCGGATGCTGCCCTCAGGCTTCTCCCCATTTGCCATGACCACGCTTATAATAAGCAGGGAGCAGCGCAGGGGCCTCTGGCCATCCCAGGGCATCGTTTCACTCTTCCTGACCAGTTCTTTAATGTATCTCCCCACAGAACCAGCCGCAGCACTTGCCCAAAGCCCCACAGAGGCCTCTATGGCTCGAGCGGAGTCAAATCGGTGTACAAAGCACAGGCTGGAGACACCAAGAAGCCCAAGGAGAGGTGAGTGCCAGCGTTACATGGGCTGCTTGGTGCGAGGATGAGGCCCCAAGTCAAGCCCACCCCAGGCAGGACCCCCAGCTTTCACCAGTCCCTACCCCAGTTTCCCCAGCAGTGGTGACCAGCATGCACGGGACGGGGTTGACGTCAACGGGCTTTCAGCAGGGATGATGGATGGCAGGGGAAAGTGCTCCCGATGCTGAGCCGCGGGCTGGGGAACGCTGCCCCGAGCCGGGCAAGGCTCCGGTAAACTGGCCCTGGTAAACCGGCCCCAGCAACGCCCGACTGGGGAGCCCCTGGGCACGGGGGAAGCGAAGCCACAGCCCCCACGCGTTCAGTGCAGTGATGTTTTTGGGGTATTCTCAGCTCGGAGCCTGGGTTATGTTGTAGAGGTGCCAGGGTCAGCTCAATAAGCAGCTGTGGGGTGCGGGAGGAGCACCGGGACTGTCCCACCGGGGATTGGGACCCTTCTCACCCCCCTCTCCTTTCCCGGCCGCACATGCCCTCCCTCCCGGGCACCGCATCCGCGTCGAGCATCCCCAAAATCACCGCCGCCCTCCCCCCACCCCCGCTCCGCGCCGCCGGCGGGAGATGCTCCGGGACAGGTGCGGCCGCGGACACCGGGGCTGTCGCCGTCCCGGGCTCCCGGGAGCGCCCCACCCGAGCCCAGCCGCCGCCGCGGGCACTCACCGCCGCTGCCGCCGCCGCCCGTACCCGCTCCTCCCCTCGCCCCGGCGGGCTGCTGGGAGCGGCGGGCGGGGGAGACCCGGCCCCGGCGGCCCGAGCTGCTGCAGAGAGGGGCCGGTAATTCCCTCACCCCCTCCCCGCAAGGGTCCGAGCCGGGGCTGCCGGGTGTCACCTGCCAAAAGCTGCCGACCGCGTCCCGCTCCCAGCAGCTGCAGGGTGAGAGTGGCCAGCTGGACCCCAAAAACCACTGGCCGGATCCTAAGGGCTGCTGGCTGCACCCTACACCTGCCAGGCGGAGCCCGAGAGCCTCCAGCTGCACCCTACACCCAGCAACCAGACCCCAAGAACCTCCACTTGGACCCTATACCCAGCAACCCGACCCCAAGAGCCACCAGCCAGACGCTACATCCATCACTCCAACTCCAAGAGCTGCCAACCCAATACTTGTCCCACCAACTGGACCCCAAGAGCTACTGGCCAGACTCCACCACTACCACCCGGACCCCAGCATTCACCAGCCAGACCCCACACCCGCCATCCAGACCCCCACGGCTGCCCACAGGACCGTGGGACCCTCAGCCAGACCTGAGGCGCTGCCGCCGGTCCCTGCTCAGCCCGGGTGGCCGCGGTGCCTGCGTCTTCGGGAGCACATAAACCTCCCGGCTCCGATCCCTTTCGGCTGCCACCGGAGCGCGAGCGTGGTGGCCCTCCTGGGGGGGACGGGAACTGAGGAGACACTCTTTGTGCCCTGGTTCCTTTCAAAGGAGAAAGTTTGGGTGCAGAGGCGGCCCCGATTCCCACGCTGCCCTTGGACTCACCTTGGCTCCCTGAACACAAACACTAATTTCTCTCTAAGCAGCGTCTCTTTTCTCTCATGGTAAATTCCTCCAGCGTTTTCCCTGCGTTGCCTCTGCAGGCTGCGCACCGCGCCTGACATGGAGCCACGTGCCTGGAGGAAACCCTCCTTCACCGACTTTAACTCTGTCTCTCCCTAAAATAATGCTGAGCTTGACTTTCCCGGTGGGTGGGCTCCCCATCCTCGCCATGCTGGGGGGACCCGGGGCTGCCGCCAACACCCCTGGGCTTTGGGAACTGTCCAGCCCTTGTGGGCAAAGCCTCCACTGGGCTCTTGGGATCAGGATTGGGGCCTGGGGGGTGATTTGAGGTTCCCAGGGTGGGCTGGTGGGTACGGTGCTCAATGGGCGTTGATGGAGGGAGGATGGGGGGGGAAATTCCTCCTGTGGCAGCTGCAGGAGGGGAAGGGGAGAGCCAGGGTGCCGTGGGTCCCGGCGTTGTGCACGGGGAGGCTGGTCAAGGAGCAGGAATAGCTGAAAGAACTAAATATGGAAACTTGGATAAAACATTGCTGAAGTAGGGAGATGGTTTCCTAACAGAATTCAAAGCATATAAACAAACTCAGGGAGGGAGAGAGGTTGTCTGGAGGGGGCCTTTATGAGTAATATTTAGAAAAACTAGCTGAAAATATCTCGGTAGGGAAAGCTACAAAGCAAACGTCCAGCTTTGCGGGGAAAACGTCAGTCCTGCGAGCACATTGTTTTGGGGGAAGAGATGGTGAAGACACGTGTCTGTGGGGAAAAGCTTCTCCTCCTAACAGGGGTTTTTTTCCAGCTGTCATTTTGATGATAAAACATGAAGTTTCATGGCAAGAGTAAAATAATAACGACCCGTATTTCAGTTTGATTGGTAGGAAACGTTCTGACTGACTCTGGTTTTCTACTTCCCTTGGCAGGTTGCTCCAGGATCCCTCACTGACCTCCTGCTGGGAGGGACTCCGTGGCTCATCCCCGTGTGCTGACCGGGGCTGTGCAGCACCAGCAGCCAATCCCCTGGGAAGTTCTGCCCCGGAGCAGGATGGACAAAAGCCCTGGACTTGGTCTCGTGCTGGGATCCCATTAGAGCTCTCCCACCTCTAATGTCTCTTAATTTGTTAAGGAGCTCAGCGCTGGGGTTTGTCGGCTCCTCACCACCTTCTCCTTTCCAGTTTGGTTTTGTGCCGGTGAGAAGGGGCTGGTTTAATGTGATTACCGCGGTAAAGCCACGTAAGAGGATTCGTGGGGCTTGGCTCGACGGTGCCGCGGGGGCTGTTGGCAGCACGTGGGGCAGGGGTGAGCAGTAACAGAAAGCACAGAAGAGGCTTTGCAAGCCCTGCCATCATCAGCACCCTAAACCCCAGTGTCCCTGCGAGGGTGGCCCTAGGATTCTGCAGACCCCGGGGGTGCCACGTCCTGCTTTTGCAGGGCAGACATGTGCCCGCAGCAGGGCTGCTGCTCGTCCTGCTGACAGGTGGATGTAAGAGGCAACAGAAAATGCAAAGAAAGGGGCAGAATTCTGCTGCCCTAGAGCGGGGTTTTGGGGAAGGAGAGGCCTGCACCTCATGAAGGGTGATAGGGAGAGGCTGGTTTCTGCTGAGACGGGGTGTTCTGCAGAGGTTTCTCCAGAATATCACTGCCCTGGGCAGGTGTTAGTCCATGTCCAGAGAGCCAGGCCGTGGGGAGTACCCCGGGGGGACAGAGGGGCTTGTCCCCTTGTCCCCACTGGAGCCTTTGCCCTCAGGGATGAGGCCGGTGCTGTCGGTGCTGCGTCAGCTCTGCAGTTTGTTCTCTCCTTCCTGTGCTGTGTCCCACTTCTCACAGGAGAAGCAGCTACACCAAGGTGCTGTAAAACCTCCTTTTGTTGTTCTGCAGGGAGCAATCAGGTCATGTGTGCTCACCAGTATCCTACTGGGAAAGTCAGTGTTGATCTGTGCTGGGCACCAGCCAGGCAAGAGGTGCTAGCGCACCATCTGCTTGTCCTTGGGATGCTACAGGCACTGGGAAACCCACTGTCCTGCAGTGGGACCGAGCGAGCTGAACTGGATCCCAGTTAGAGCTGGGCTGAGCGGCTCAGCTGCTGCTCTTAAGGATACCAGATTTCAGAATAATGGAGTTTTTAAATGGTTTCCCCTGGGAGAACTGGGAGGAACATCACGATGGTTTGGAGGCTCCTACCCTTCTGTCCTGGGAGTTCAAACTGAGGGCAGGAGCTGTTGGTGACCCCCGGCACCAGGGTTGACACTAAGATTGTCCTTCAGGTTTTTCGGTCTCCCAAGGAATCCTTTGGCAACAGCCAAACCCTCTCCTGTGTGGAATTATCTTTCCAGGGTTTTTTTTTTTTTCCAATGCAGAAGACAAAGGTTTCTACAGGGCCTTCAAAACTGGGTGTACAGGCATCTCAATCTATACCCTTCACTAACGTCGTATCGATGGTCCCAGCTGGGAGAGGTGCAAGGTGGGACGTGGCACTTGCGAGCTGGGTTAGGAGCCCACCTTGCAGCCAGCATCGGCTGTGCCCCGAGGTGTGGCACAGTGGGGCAGGACTAATGGGCCCCCACATCTGGCCCTAAGTAGCCTCTTTTTTCCCCAAATCTACACGGCACCGCGGCCATGTCCATCCACAACACACCCGGGTTTTTCTTTTCTACGCTTGTCTTTGTTTGGAGATAATTGCCCCGAAGCAACAGCTTCTTTGGGGGGAGTTTGGTGGACGGCTAGAATGGGAATCCCGGGGGGACGGGAGAGGGATGAGCCAAGGAAAGGGCCAGACACATCAGCTCTGCTCCCAGAGGTGGTTTTCCTGAAACTGGACCAATTTAGCCCTTCCAAAACCCATCTGCGGGGGCACAGCTCCTCGGGGATCGGCCGAGCAGGGAGCAGATGTCAGTGAAGCGTGAACTCAACAAACCACCACCAAATTTATTCAAGCACCGATAAAGCGAGAGCAGAAAAAGTGCCTTTTTTGTTGTTGTTTTCTTTCCCTTTCCATTTCTTTCTTGTTTTTCTTGGCACCTCCACATTTGGGACAGGCTGACACAGAACCCTCTGTGTCCTCAGACGGCCACGATCCTTCCCGGGGCAGCCGAACGGGCTCCAGACAACGCGGCCATTGCTGTCGAGAGAGCAGGCGGGGAGGAAACGGAGCAGCCCAGCGGCGCACAAAAGGATTCGGCGGGAGGTCGTGGAGAAAGCCCCCGAGCGGGGCCTGGTCCCTGGCAGGAGAAACAGCTGGTGGGCTCGACAGCTGCGCCCGGCGGCAAAGTCAGCAGCGGGGCCGGGTAATTAATTTCTAAACGAGTCGTTGGGAAGAAGGGGCCGCGTCGCATTGCGCATCGTCCCCTGCCGTCGGTACAACAAAAGGAGGCTAGCCTGGAAATGGTGAGAATTAAGAAAAAAACCACAAAGTAAAACCGACCGTAGCGTGACTTTTATTTCTCTTGGCTGCCTCGCAAGTGCCCTGAGATGGCGAAGTTATGAGACTTTCGCTAAAACCCCAGGAATTTGCTGCGAGATCTCTCCCGCTTCAGGGCCAACGCATTGTCTTCGGGGCAGCCGAGCTCTGAAACCGCAGCGTGTGCAGAAATGTGCCCAATTTCCTCCGTTTGGCAAAATGTCAGGCAGCAGAAAGCACAGCTCTGAACTCTCTGCGTTCGCGAGACATGGGAGGGATTTTCTCCTCCCTTTTACAGAGGCCGCACGGCCCCCTGCGGTCTCAGAAACTTCACCGGCCAACGGCACCGAGTTTGGAAACTCCATGGAAAGGGTGAGGGGAAATGCAGCAGCCACACGGGACCTGACTTGCCTTTCCCATCTCCAATGACATTGAAAACTCCTCTTTCTAGCTGTAGACGGGATGCAAACGATTTGGGCACCAGAAAGGTAATAAAGGAGGCAAAGATGGAGTCGACTTTCAGGATGCACTTTTTCATGGGAAAAATGCTGGAGCAGCATGAGTCACCCTGCAGTGTAACGTGTCCCTGAGCCAGAAAAGCAGTCCCTGGGAAATGAGATAGCTGGCCGAACTGGAACCCAGACTTTTGCTTGAATCGGCTCCAGCTCGGGTAGGATAGTAGCAGAGTTACCCCGCGATGATAGATCAGAGGCCCCTGTGAGGAGTGTTGGACAGCTCACCCAGGGTTTATTTGGACAGCTCTCAGGGCTGTGACAGGCAGGGCTGGGAACCTCCCTGGATGAGCCAACGGGAGTAACAAACGGAGGAGCGAATCCTCCACCGGGGCTGGGCTGAGGGATGCGGAGCTCGCCCCGTCAGCCTCAGCAGCAGGGTCCCGGGAGGACCACGGGGCTATGATCCCTGCGCTGCCAGGCAGCCGCCGGCGGAAAGCCGAGACCTCGGAGACAAGCGAGGGGCAGCGACAGCTTCCTCCAGCGCCTCAGGTGAAGCCGCGGGGTCCCCGCCCTGGGGACAGCCCAACGCCAGCCCACCCCGGCCTGAGGCTTCGGCCCCGCTGGCTCGCACAGGCCCAAGCCGGGGACCGCCCGGGTCAGGCCCTGCCGCACCCAGGGACTCGGCTCCACCCTCGAGGCCCGGTCGGCACCGGCAACCCTCCTGCCGAGGCCTGGGGCCCAGCCCCGCTCGGCGCGGAGCCCCCGCCCGGTGGATCCTCCCCGGGCCCTGCTGACGCTGCGCCCCCTCCGCAGCCGCGTTCTCGCGAGATCGCCCCACGGGTCACGCGCATGCGCGGCGACGCGGCCCGGGGGAAAGGGGAGGAGCCTCCGCGCCGCCGCCTCACGGATCCGCCGCCATCTTGTTTCTCGGCCGCTGGGCGCTCGCTCTTGCTCTGGCCGTTCCCCTCCCCCTCCTTCCCGCCTCCCTCCCGTCGGGCCGGAGGCAGCGCGGGCGCCGGGCGGAGCAGGTGGAGGTCGCGGTGCCGGTCGCCCCGGTGAGTGCGCGGGGAGTGGGCGGGAGCGTAGCGGGACGGGCAAGGGGGGGGAGTCGGCGGCCCGTGAGGGGGCGCGAGGCGGGGGCGGCCTCCCCCCCCTTCTTCTTCCCTCTCTTCCCAACGGCTCCTTTCCGATTGGTGGAGCAGTACCGCGCTCGTTGATTGGGCCGAGCCGGGGGAGGCGGGTGAGAGAAGCTGCGCGCTGATTGGATACCGGGGAGCGGACCGGGGAGAGGACAGGAAACCGAACCGTTGCCCCGCGCGCCCAGGGATGGGGGAAGGGCGCGCGAGGCCGGTTCCGCTGCGGGGAACCGGGGCGGGGGGGGGGTGTCGCACAGTGCGGTCGGGCCCAGCCCGGAGGGAGCGGAGTTCGTGCGGCCCCGGGGCTGGCGGAGCTCCGGGCACCCGCAAGCAGGTGCTGCCTGAGGGCCACGGGCAGAGCTGCCCGTGCCTTTCCGGGCAGCCAGCGGGCGTTGGAGGCGGCAGGTGTAGTCTGCCGGGCCACACAGGGGGTGTGCTGCAGGAGAGCTGGGTTTCACGTACCGGGGCTAGTGCATTTTACCCACCTCTGGGTTTTTTTTCCCACCCAAGCTCTAAGGGGCTTTTCCAGAGTCATCCCCGGCGCTGGTCAGCCTGAGCCCGAGCCTCTGAAGCCCTTGGATCTCTGGGAAATACCTAAGGGATGGTTTAATCTCTGCTCAAAATCTTAGAGCACCTAGAGCTGTGCCAGTATCTGCACATCAATGTGGTTTCCCTTGCTTCTGCTTTTGCTGAGCTGAGAAGAAGAAAGAAATGGTCCCGTCCCCCAGCGAGTGCTAAAGTTCTGTCCATGAAAAGCAGGATGAGAGTGGACACAAATGGTTTTGGGCTGGGTTGGATTTCATTCGGGTTGGTTCATTCTCCGGCCACACCGTTGGCTGAGCGGTGGGCACAGGACAGGTGGGGTGGCAGGGCTGGCTTTGCTTCGTGGTGGCCGAGCTGTGTCCCGGGGCTGGTTCCTTTTCCCGGAGCTCTGGCAGACTTTAGGTTGCTTGTAGAAGAAGAAACAAAAGCACTGGGTACTTCGTCTGGATTGTGACTCTTCATATCACCTTTTGAGATACTTGTTGAGTGAAGTGTTCTCCACGTACTTAGGAAAAAATAATTCTTGTCTGTCTCGATAGCTGGCTGAGTACAGGCAATGAAAGCACAGTCTCCACTGGCCTCTCAGAGCAGACGGCCCACGAGGACGTGGTTAACTTTTCCTCTAGTCCTACATCCAGAAAATAGACCTCCTGGGCCATCAGACATCATTTGCTGCCGTTGCCCTTGGCAACGTCGCATGCCTTTTCTTAGGCTTACCCGTGTCCTTCTTAAATGAGGTGATGTTTTTGGACTAGGCCATTGCTGTTTGATTGGTGTCTTGTCTCCCATCCAGCCGTGCACTGGTACCGGCCCAAGCTCACCTGGGACCTGCTCACCGTCCCTTAGGCGCTGGGTTCGTGGTGGTGACAACCTGCTGTAATCTCGCATCGCCTGCTCCGTCGTAACCGCGCTGGGTTTTGTGTCACCGTTACCAGGCCTCCTTTGAGGCGCTGGCTCTTGCAGGGGCTCGTGGCCTTTCTGGCCGCTGTGACCGCCCCAAGCGGAGGATTCGGATGTGTTTTGGGACGAAGGCAGAGGTTTTGGTGAAAGCAGAAAGCGGTGCTTTGAGTGGGACCTTTGAAAGGCCCGTGCAGCACCGAGAGCTGTTCAGTCGGAGCGAGGGCAGGGACCTGGGCTGCTGCGGGGTGACCTGGTGCCCGTCGTTTGTCCTGCCCAGCCGACCCGTTCCCTCTCGTTTTGTACTTTCTGAAGATAAATCGCGTTCCTCGGTGGATGTTCTCACCCCACGGGCGAATAACAGGCTGACGATGCCTGGGCTGGAACATTCCTTTCTCCCTCTCTCTTTCCAGTCGCTTTGCAGTTAAACCTTTTCCAGTGGGATTTCAGCAGTTCCTGGGCGTTACCTCACCTGCCCTGTGCAATCTCAGAGCCACAGCCATCAAAACAAACCCTTTACTGCAGGGCTTCCCAAAAATTTTTTTTTCTTTTTTTTTCTTTTATTTCACCATTGTAAAGAATTATTAAACACTGGGGGAGGACTGGCTGTTCCTGCAGCCCTGGGCGGTCACACAGGAGAGGGGCTCCGGCTCCGTAGGTCACAGGGGGGTTGTTACAAAGCACCCGGGGATGTTTTTGGGCCGTCATTTCCACTCCAAACACCGTCCAAGGGCAGGCAGCGGGCGGCTGTTTGTTCGCATACCTCCAATAGTGAGCATACCACGGCGTTTATCCGAGGAAAGGCACGTGGAGAGAACAAAACACTGCAAAGAATTACTATTTTATTTTATTTTTGAGACACGTTTGAACCAATTATATTTAATAAATCACTGGGAAGACCTATTTTTAAATTAATCTCTCCTTGCTATCTGATTCAAACTAATTTAATCTGCAGGACTGGTTAAGCATTGGCTGTGCTTTGGCATATTTTTTGGTTTTTCCCCCTCCGTCTATAATCCCATAAGCACATTATTTTCAAGCAGTAAATTGCATCTTGGAATACAATTTGAAATCCCATCCGGTTCTTGTCTGTAATTTGCTAGAATAGGTTAAAATATCAGCTGTGTTTATTCTAATCATGACATTCCCAGCTTTCCAGCCCAGCCGGGAGCTCTGGAACCAAAGCGGGGCTGGTGGGGTGGTGGGACTCGGTGGTCCGTGGTGGGACTTGGTGATCTTAAAGGTCTTTTCTACCTTAAAATGTGATTCTGCAGGGGGTTGGAGTAGCCAAGGGGCAGCCTCCTCTTCGCTTCCCTCTACGAGCTGGCCTGAGAGCACGAACAGCGGCAACGTGGAGCCTGCTGGGAGGGCTCGGGCTCTGCGCCAGGAGGGCGGCTCTTTGGGGAGTTTTCTGTCTAAAAATCAGACTTTTGAGTGTTTGGGTTTTTTGTTGTTGGTTGGTTTGTTTCTTTTCTCCCCAATCTCTGGGTTATTTTCCAGTCTCTACGCGCACATCGGAGCGAGTGTGCGTGTGATCAAGTCCATCCCGTGGATCAGCGGCGGGCAGTGGCCACCGGTCGTTTCATGGTCGGGTCTCCCGGGGCCGAGGCCGGTGCCGGGACCCGGGACCCGCCGCTGCGCTCGGCAGCTCCGTGACGCGGCGGCGGCGTGGGTAAGGCGGGAGGGGGGAAGCTGCTGGAGTGGCAGGCGCGTGGGCCAATCGGCAGCCGCCCCACGACCCCTCGGTGAAGGGGAACGGCCAATGGGAAGCGTGCGGGGCGGGTTTGAGCGCCGCGCTGCGGAGGGGAGCGCGGCGGGCGCTGCTCTGACCCCTGCGCCGCCTCTCAAGGTAACTTTAAAACAGGAAGTGGACGGCGAGGTTGCGCTGCCGGCGGCAGCCAATAGGCGAGCTGGACCGCGCCCCCCCGAGGCGGCTCTCAGCCAATCGGCGCGGGCGGGGCGGGCCGGGCGGGCGCAGCAGGGTAGGCTGAGCGGCGGCTGTTAAAGGGGCCGGCGGCCCGGTCTGGCGGGGACGCGGAGTCCCGGCAGGCAGGGGTCAGCTCAAAGACAAAGGGATGGCGGGGAGGCCCGGCAGCCGCCGCCCCCCGCCGCAGCCGCCTCCCGACCGGCAGGCAGGGCCCGCAACGGCCGCGGCCCAGTAAGTTCATTTGCGGCGGCCAGAACCGCGCTGGCTGGGGCGGGGGGCGGCGGCCCGGCCGCGACCCGGTGACGGGGGAATGGGCCCCGGTGGGGGGAGTTGCCCGCCCGGCCTACGCGTGTCCCGGCCTTGTGCGGCGGAAGGAGGGGGAGGCGGTGTGGGGGGGAGCAGCGCGGGGGCTCCGGGAGAGGGGGGTGGCGGGAGGCAGCCGGGTCGAGGCGGCCGTTGGGGCCTGGGGCTGAGCCCCCGGGGCGGCGGGTACCCCTGCAGGCACCGCGGGGCCGCGCCCTGCGGGTGGGCCGCGCTGCCCCGTGGCCGGTAACCGACTGAGGGGAGGGGGCACAAAATGGCAGCTCTTCACACCAACCCCCCCCCCCCCCCTCCCCCACCCGGGCTGCCCCCCGGCCCGGGGGGGGGGGGGGGGGCCCGGCCCGGGGTTTCCTGGGGGGGGGTCGCCCAGGGGG
>JANHGN010025731.1:19131-29857 GCA_024605025.1 Megaceryle maxima | reverse complement strand
AAGATGAGAGCTTATAGAATCTCTTTTTTAATTATTTGATTCTGAGGTAAAATTGTGATTTTATGTATATATAGAAAAAATCTGTGATATAGTAAATTACATATGATGGGTAAGTTTATTGTTGAGTAATATAACACAAAACTGAATAAAATATCTTCATTTCTGTCAGGCTGTGATACAGTTCAGAGTCAGTGTTTTATATTCTTCCTATGCCTAAAAAATCTTAAGTGAAAAAGTCGCCACATGAGACCTTAAAATTCATCCACCTGCATGTATTCAAAAGGGTGGGTGTCAAGTAGAAGGGGCCAGTCTCTTCAGTGGTGCCCTGTGATAGGACGAGAGGTAATGGTAGCAAGGTGAAGCACAGGAAGTTCTACCTCAACATGAGGAAAAACTTCTTCAGTATGAGAGTGACAGAGCAGTGGAACAGGCTGCCCTGGGAGGTTGTACAGACTTCTTCTCTAGAGACTTTCAAGACCTGCTTGGATCTGTTTCTGTATGGCCTGCCCTAGGTGTTCCTGCACTAGCAGGGGGGTTGGACTCAATAATCTCCAAAGGTCCCTTCCAACCCCTACCATTCTGTGATTCTATGATTTAGAAACTAATTGTCTTATATATTAAAAATAATAATAATTATTACTTTCAGTAATTAAGTGTTTTCCTATATGAAGTTTAAGAACAAAACTCTGTGAACAGAAAATGCACAGAAGATTGAACTCTATTCCTTCTTCCACTAAGGCAGAAGAGCAGAGAAGGACTGTCAAAGTACACAACACACAATATTATTTGTCAATGTCCTGGTTTGAGTGAGAACAGAACTAATCCTGTTCAGTGATTTTATTTTTCAGCTCAGTTCTTCTAACTAACTGTACTTTCTGAAGTTAGCAGCATGCAGTGTCTGCTGCTAGCAGTAATAATACCCCATGTTTAGAGTTACTACCAAAGACTGGTCTGCCAAGCAAGGCCACTGCTGGATCTTGTGTACCATATTGGGGGATGCAGAAAAGTGAAAGGCTGCACCTGCAGGGAGGAGCTGACAGGGCATGTGACCCTAAACTGACCAGTGAGGTATTCCATCTAATATATATCATATTCGGCATAAAGTGGAGAGATCTGGGGGCTCCTTGGCTCTTCTCCCTCCTTGGACAGATTTGACAGCTTAGCTTTGCTTGGCTCAGGTCCTCTTTCAGTTCCTTCCTTGGAGCATCCAAGGAGGACTCTGTCCGTTCCGTCTTTTATCCCAGTTGGTGTGTTCCTGAATCCAGTACCAGAATCCAGCTCCTGAACACAGCTCCTGTCTGCTCTGGGGCCCAGTCTGAGACTCCTACGGTGCCTGCTCCACAGCATCAGTGGTGACAGTGATGTAATTAACATCACAGAATCACAAAATATTCATGGTTGGGAAGGACCTCCTAGATCACCAAGTCCACCCATACCCAATAATCAGGGGGGTTGGGTTCGATAGTGTTTTTGTATATATTTGTGTATATTTCATTTTTATTATTATTATTTTCATTTTCATTAAAGCTGTTCTAGTTTCCTTTTCTAATCACTAGGTCTTTCTCCCTTATTCCCTTTCTCTTCCCCCTTGGGGAGGGAGGGGGGGTAATAGAGACCATCTGTTATAGGTCTAAGGGGCCACCCTGTCCCTAAACCATGACAGTCAATAATATCAATCATGGAGGATATTAGAGTTTCCAAGACTTAGAATTTAAAAAATTTGTATGACTTTTACTTCTAATTATGTGCCATCATTCTAATTGTATCAACAGTAGATCTAACACCAGTTTAGTAGTGTCAGTGGGATATTCTAAGACCACTTGCCATGCTTTGAGTTGCATCCCCCCTGCCCAAATTTCTGAGTCTTTCTTGTCAATCATTGGTGAGGTCTTTTTATTGGTTTTTTTTTTGTGTTTTGTTTTGTTTTTAATAGTATATATTGAACATCTTTGCTTTTGTTTTTATTATTGTTACTAAGTGTCTATGAGGATGGAGGCAGACTACAACCTCTTTTTCTCATGTTTCTAATAAGCTAATTTGACCATGATTGCTTTAGAAGATGAGAAATGAGGTGTATTAATGCAGACATCTCCTTATGTCTTTGTATCTGAGAAGTGTTGTTCCCTTTTTTCCTCATTATTTCTTTGCAAAACATGACAGAAAAATTCTTCAGTTCTAGTATCTGAAATTCAGAGGGAAGTTATTGACATTTGTATGAGATGTTGGTATATAAAGAAGAAAAAGAAAGCTGTTTCAAGGCGGCTATTTCAAATAAAGGTTAGTTAAGTATAGTCAAGAGAAATTGCCACTATCGTTTTTGTATATTGCAGAGTTAAATGTGATCTGTCCTAAATGGATGGCAGCAAGCTGAGCAGTGCAGTTGATCTTCTTCAGGGAAGAGTTACAATCCAGAGGGACCTTCATAGGCTGCAGGAGTGGCCCCTTGTGAATCTCATGAAGTTCAACAAGGTCAAGTGCAAGATCCTGAACTTGGACAAGGACAACCCCTGGTATCAGTGGAGGCTGAGAGATGAATGGACTTAGAGCAGCCCTGTAGAAAAGGACTTAGGGTTACTGATGGATGAAGTATGAGTCAGCAACGTACACTTGCAGCCCAGTAGGTCAACAGTATCCTGGACTGCAAGAAAAGAAGTGTGTCCATCAAGTCAGAGGAGGTGATTCTCTCCCTCTGCTCTCACAAGGCCCTACCTAGAGTTCTATCTTCTCAGGCTGAGTCCCCCAGCACAAGAAAGACATGGACCTGTTGGAGTAGGCCCAAAGTAGAACCACAGAAATGGTCAAAGGATTGGAACATCCCAAAAATAAAAAAAAAAAAAAAAAAAAAAAAAAAAGCTGAGAAAGTTAGGGGTTTTCAGTTTGGAGAAGCAAAATATTCAGGGAGACCTTACTGTGGCCTTTCAGTACTTAAATGGGAGTTTTAATAAAGAGAGAGAGATTTTTGAAGGCCTACAGTGATAGGACAAAGGGAAACAGTTTTGAATTAAAAAAGGGTAGATTAAAATTGGACATGAGGAAGTAATTCTTTATAATGAGAGTGGTAAGACACTGGAATATGTTGCCCAGAGAAGTTGTGGATGCACCATCATTGGAAGTGTTCAAGATCTGTGTGGATGGACCTTTCAGCAACCAGTATAGTGGAAAGTGTCTGCTCACAGCAAAAGGCTGGAGTAGATGATCTTTAAAGGTCCCTTCCAACTCAAAGACCTCTGTTCCCCAACTACGACAGAATTGCTGCAATTTAATTTTAAAAAAATAAAAATTAGTACTTAAGATATGTGAAACCACTGAGCACTCATATTCAAAATGGTACAAAGAACTATACATGCATGTCTGCTTACTATTAATAGTTAATGAAAGCTGTTAGCAGTAAAAAACATCCATGCATTTTTTTTTACACCTAAGACCGTAATCACCTAATAGTTGATGGTATGCTTTCTCAAAGAGTTTTATGCCACGTATCTGTCAAACATCTCATGTACCAGCCTAGACAAAGAGATTTATTTCTCTTTTACCTCTTAGAATGCTTGAATCTTTTCTGGTTTTCAAGCCCATGAAATCTAACAACTTTATTCTATTCTAGTCTTAAGGAATTATCATGTTATTTTTACAGACATAAAGAGCTATTAATTCAATACCTGGGTTATCTCCTAAAAAGAGAACTACAGTAGCTTAATAAAACAATCACAGACTGGCTTTTGATTTTATATATTTATTTATGTGATGGAAAAGGAAATAAACTTACAGTACAACAAATACATTTCTATGCACATAAAATCAACAGGCAATAATTTGAAGATATTGGAGTTAGCATTACCATGTATTTTATCATTGCTGTATTATTTTTTGTTAGGAAAGGAAATGCTTTAGAAAAAAAACAAACTGTTACTGAGAAAAAACCAAATGTAACTGAAAAGAAGCAATGTCTACTTAATAATTACCTATCCATACACATACTTACAGACACACAAAAGCCACTTTAAGAAAATTTTTATCCACTCAAGAATACTGTGTAAAGGCTCACCTAAAAACATAACTGAAATCCAGCCTAGGAGCATGAGTCTGAGTCATCCTGAATGTTTCTCCCCGGAGCATAACTGGGGGTCCCAGGTGAGAATGGTCAGGACAATCAAGGCCTGTTAGTGTATTAACTCACTTCATTACAGACATAAATTGCAGAGGGCAAACAAATAGGTTTTGTTAAATGTCATGACACCTCTGTACTGCTGACTATAACAATTAAAAATGCAAGCAGTCAGAAATTGCCAGGGGGAAGGACTTTATATCCAAGGTAATATTTGATGCCTCACAAAATAGGGCATGCTCAGCAGATTGTAGAAAATTACTTTGCAACTTTAATGATGCAGCCACTAACACTAAACTTTGGTGTTGAATTGCTGTGTTCTGTTTTTAATGCTTTGTGCTTTTTCTTCCTGTTGTAAACAACCTCACCCAGTGCTACTTTTAATATTGACTATTATGATGAACAAGAGAAAAATAAAATTACAGGAATTTGGAAAGACTGTAGCGAAAGGATAAAATGATATCAATTTGTTTTTTCTGGAAGTTTCTGGTCCCTAACTCCACTGGTGTTTGGTACTTCAGCAGTATAGTGTAGAGAGTTGTACTAAGAAAGTACCTGAAGAGATTTATTGTAAGGTTTTTTTGCCCAATTGTAAGGTTTGGGATTTTTAATTTTTTTTATTTTTTTATTAGATTTATTGTAAAATTGTTTATGCATCTCTCATGTGTGCTGTTTTGCTGCAGATTAATTAAAAAATAAAAATAAAAAATGCATTCTACTGCAGCACTGAAGACAGGAAATAACCATCAAGGAAGGCATATCTTAAAGTAATTGCTAAAATGATCTTTCTTTCCTTTAAGGCTTTTGATCACGATGCAGCTCAGGTGGACAAAGCATCTATGCATAACAGTGATATGGTTATGAAAACGGTTTTAGTCTGACTGCATTCTTTTTTAGAAGTCCCCATAAGAAAAAGACTGAGTGAACTGAGTTGTGCAGAGCAGTTGAGCAGAGAGTAATTCAGTGACAGGTGGAAATTCTTCATCAGGCTTGTGTAGTGGCCAGTGTTAGTTGGACAGAGTCTTTCAAATACACAAGACCATAAGCAACTGAACATTTTGCTGCTGAAGGACATGGTAACAATTGCCTAAACACCCTTAAACTGAGCACTTGTAAGCAGAAACATCTCTTTAAAAAACAATCTTCCTTTAAAAAAAAAAAAAAAAAAGAGTTAAGCTATCAGTAGTCATTTAGCACTGTCAAATATGAACATTTACAAATAATTACAGGATTCCAGTAAAAGGTGACAGTGTGAGACAGGGCTGGCCTTTAAGATTGTTTCTGCAACAATTACTCAGTGCTCAATGAAGAAGAGTAATTACTGATAAAACTCCCTCTTCCTAATAACATCCAGATATTGTTCTTGCAGAGTTTCATAATTGAGGGCCTTTCAAAAGGCTTCTTGACTAGCTGCCTTTAACTGCTACATGTATTTAACTAGAGGTGATAATGAGAACACTGAAAGAAGTGTGTAAAATGCATGTCATCATGCATTTCTTCCTAGGCTTCATGTATTCCTTAGTCAGCACCCATCCTTCATGCTATCAATTAAAAGCAGTGTGCTTTTAAATGTTTTTCTCTAAAATAGAGGCAAAGGTTTATTTTTGTCTGAGATTTTTGTTGAGCTTTTCTGTTATATATGTAGAAAAGTTTGAGTTAATCTAATACATGCTATTACTAAATGTTGAAATTGTTATGTGTGACTTTTGCATCTGAAAGTCAGAAATGAAACCGACTTACAGAAATTAGTTCAAATAGTGCCTCACATCTGAGATCTCTAAGGTTGAGGGTGACAAGTGTGCAGGCTAAACTGAAAGACAGACACACATCATGATATTCATAAATTCAGAGTCTAATTTGACAGAAAATTAAATACAGGAACATGACTCTATAAGCATACATATTTTTGTTACAGGGTTGCCTAAAAATAGTTGCTGCTAAAATTCAATTTGTACTATGAAAGAATCATACCTTTAGTCAGTCCTGTGTTCATGTAACAACTCGCAGCTTAGATAGGAGTGACATCCCCAGGGATTCCTCTGACAAAGGTATCCCCCAGAGCTGGGAGATGATCTACTTATAATTTAAAGAAATATACAGCAAAGATGACAGACTAAAGACAGAAACCTCATAGTGTGAGGAGAGGAGAAAAAAAGAGTTTCTGAGAGAGAGAGAAAGGGGGGGGGGGGGTGGTGGAGCGTCTCTTTTTCATATGAATAAATTAAGGATTACACCTGACCTTAAATTCTGGGGTGAGTTGAGTAAGATCCTTTGTGTTGGGTTTGGACATGCTTGCTTTCAATACTTTCTTCTTTTTCTCTCTCTCTTCCTCTCCTTTTTCTTATGTGCAAACTCCATATTTGTATGAAACAGAAAAATCTTACATTGATTTTTAGGGACTCTTGTTACATTTACTTGTGTTAGCAAAAAGGTGCTCTTAAAAGCTGTTTGGGGCACTACCAGCAAAGAATAGAAGACTGTTATTAAACCCAGGCCGAGTATGCAGTTTCTGGGATCCAAAGAAAGGTTCCAGAAAGCCATTTCCTTAGAAATCTTTCCCAGAGCCAGCTCATTAAAAGCCACCAGCTCTTCCCCTCTCCTAAGTACTGACAGTTGTCCTCAGAAGGATACTATTGTATCAGACCTGGAAAGAGACTTGCATGATTATGTGTTCTCATTCCAGGTCCCTCACAGGTATTGCCATCCCTGAGCTAGCACAGAGAGCATCCAACTGATAGAGAATCATTTGAGACTGACCAGTGATCAAGCCCATCTTCTCTTCTCTATTGCTAACAGCCACTGCCCAAGATCCATTCTTACTTTTTAACCCTTGCAGCTTTACATCTGCCTTTCAACTTCAGACAGCATTCGAGTCAACAGATTGCCAGGGTGAAAGGCAAGAGTGCTGATTACAAGATGGAGTGATCTGCTTTATCTTTACCCTTTCTTTCGGCTTGCCAAAGAAGTGTTTAGAGTTAAAAAAGAAGAATATGGAGTTAATGTATGTTTTATCAACAATGCTAAGGTTGTCAAAGATACTTTTGTTTTCTTTCTCTTTGTAGGCTTTGCCTTCAGTAACATAACCCAAGTGCATGGTGCTATGTGTGAGTAAAATTTCTCACAGAAAACTTATAGTAATTTCAGAAAATGGTAACATGTTGTTACAGAAGTAATAAAATTATCTTTTCAGTTCTGCAGCTCTTGAACAGTGACTGTAGTAGTAGAGCAGTTAGTAATTTTTTTGAACAAGAACCTTATTGCTTGCAACACTGACATTTTCATTCTCAGAAATAAATAAACAGTAACATATATTTAACAGAAGGAAACATTGTCACTTCCAAGTTTTGTTGTGAAAACAATTATTTCTAGGTCTAGGAATTCTTGAGGGGAAAAAAAAAAAAAAGAAACACAGAAGATTACTAATGCATACCACAGGCACCTCATTCTTTTTCCTGCCATTTTTGTGACTTAGACTGCCTGACTTAATGAATTGATGATGCCTCATCTATGTAGAAATGCCCCTAATCTTGCAGTAATATGTATTACATAAGCTACAATCAACAGCAGAGGTCAGGGCTTTCCCTCACGCTATTATTACTATTAATTTATTTGTTTAATATGAAGCCTAATGATCTGTGAGAAACTAAGTCTTTGGGAGGATTTTATGAAGCCAGACACAATTTCTGAGCAGCATGGGCTCTGCAAGAAATAAATAAGCAGCATTATTTACTGTAAAGAGTAATCCAAATTTTTAGAAGGCCAGTTGGGATTGATAGCTTGTTGAATGTATTTGACTTGATGAACTTGGAGGTCTTTTCCAACCTTAATGATTCTAACAATTCTAGATTTTTTTTCATATTTTCTGAAGGCAGCAGTTTGTAATCATCTCAGCATTTTTAGTTAGTCTTATAGAAATAGCAATGAAACCTAATTTAAAGAACATTTGCAGCTGAATCTGAGTACTTGTATAATAAAATGTTTTTTTCTTTAAAAAACACATTGTTAAATATAACATGAATATGAAAACAGATTAAACTATTCATTTCAGTCTTTCAAAAAAGATGTGAAGAACTGCATGAAGAACAGTGGGGGATTTTGCATCTTCTTATGTGGCATATGTGAATCCTCATTTCTTATGCATGCACCTATTGGTGTTACATGTGTCTAAAGACGAGTTTGCTTGATTCAGGTTCTAAGTCAGTTGCTGTGTATGGATAAGGGAGAAGGGAAGGCAAAGGTTGCCCTGATCAATGTGAGAGGATATTTGCTTACCTTCCAGGTAGTGAAACAGGTTTGTGTCTCAAAAGCTACAGTGGTGGAATTGGCATATGCTAGACTTGGGAACTGATGAACATTCCAAAATTGTTCCAGTGTGGTGGTTTGACCTTGGCTGGATGCCAGGTGCTCACTAAGTCACTCTATCAATTCCCACACCCTCCCTCTCAGCTGGACCAGAGGGAAGAAAATAAGATGAAACTTGTGGGTTAAGATAAAGGCAGTTTAATTAAAAAGCAAAGCAAAACCGCATGTGGAAGTGAAAGAAAACAAAGGTTTATTCTCTACTTGCCATCATCAGGCAATGTCTGGCCCCTTTTTGGGAAGCAAGACTCCATACACATAGTGGTTGCTCTGGAGGACAAACCAATGCCTCTTGCCCCTCTCTTCCTTTTCCTAGCTTTTACAGTTCAGCTGATGTCATATGGTCTGGAATATCCCTTTGGTCAGGTCGGGTCAGCTGTCCCAGTTGTGTCCCTTCCCGAGATCTTGTCCACCCCATCCCACTACAGGGGGACTGTTGAAAAAAGCAGCCTTGGTGCTGTGCAAGCCCTGCCCAGCCGTAGCCACAACATGGGCATGTTGTCAGCACCTTTCCAGCTCTCAATGCAAAGCACAGTACCATGATGGCTGCTGTGGGGAAAATTAACTCCATCTCAGTCAGACCCAATACAATTGTTCAGGTTAAATGCTTAAACACATAAAAAGGTGACTGCTTTAGGATTTGTCTCACCTATCATCTATCTACTATAAGTGAACAAGCCACTATCCCTCCATAATCAGTGGGGCAAAAGAGTTTGCTTTAGGATGGGATTCAACTGATCTATGTTAAACATCTCCTTTAAGATAAGACAAATTTTGCCTTGAGAGTGCTGATTTTTATTTACTGACCATGTAGGGTGGCTCATACATATGTAAACATCAACAGTTCAGATGCTTAAATCTGAAGAAAAGATTTTTATCTCATCTTTGATATTATGGGAGGTTTATATAAAATGTCAAAAATAGTTTAATTGCTATTGTAGCCCTGTATTGCTGTATTGCAATTTATCAATGCTCTCTTAAAGAAATGCAGACATGGAGTTGAATAAAACTGGACTTAAGGGAATGAAGTATAGCAATATGACATACATTAAAGGATACCTTAGATAGGAAATGAAGATGTAACATGGAGCTGCAGATCAGTGAAAGAAAAGCAACTTGTAAAAGAATGTTAGAAAACATGCAAAAAGCAGCCCAAGGTGAATCCTAGAGAAAAGAAGAAGAAGCCATCAACATGACCATCATATTGTTCCCTAGCAAAAAACTCCATATATGGACAACTCACCATAAAATCCCAACCCACCAACGTCACAATAAAAACACAGGCCTTAGAATCCCAGGGATCAGAGGAAGGATGTGCATACCATCAAGAAAAAATGTAGAAACTAAGAATGTGTACAACAATCTTAACTGTATTATTAGTACTAGTGATACTTCTTTAATATAGAAATATTCTTTCTCTTTTTTTGGTAATAATTGAAATGATTCTTGGTTTAGATTACAACTATGTTTTGGTGAACGTTCCAACTACACCAACACTAAATCCTTGGCCTTATATATAAAATATTTCTTCTTTTCTTGTCAACAAAATGAGTGGAACCACTATTTATTTCAAAGGCGAAGATACCATAAGTAACAGATCAAAAATGCATCACGGCTTAAGAATACAGGAAGGATACATTTGTATTTTCTTTATGAGGAATATGATTCCTGTCTTTAACCTTATTTTTAGAGTTTTAGGAATGTGATAGTGTTTATGCTCCCTTACCCTGGCATTTGTTGAGAAAGCTACACAGCCACACATGCGCAGTCCAGTAGGTTCCTTCAGAGCACTGATGATAACATCCTAACGCAGGTGGTGGAGGAGCTGACGAGGAGATGCGTGCTGCTGGACCTTGTACTGACAAACAAAGAGGGACTGGTTGAGGATGTGAAGGTGGGAGGCACCCTTGGCTGTAGTGACCATAAGATGGTGGAGATCAGAATTATGGGCAGTAGGCACAGGGCCACAAGCAGGATCGCTATCCTGGACTTCAGAAAGGCCAATCTTGGCCTCCTCAGGAAACTGCTTGGAAAAGTCCCATAGGACAGGGCCCTAGAAGGTAAGGGGGCCCAAGCAAGCTGGTTAATATTTAAGCACCATTTCCTCCAGGTTCAAGATCAGTTCATCCCAAAGAGTAGGAAATCAAGTAAGAGAGTTAGGAGACCTGCATGGTTGAGCAGGGAGCTCCTAGATAAACTTAAGCAGAAGAAGGAATTATATAGAACATGGAAGGAGGGGCAGGCCACTTGGGAAGAATACAGGGA